>JAULAV010002699.1:0-24998 GCA_030789695.1 Scilla litardierei | reverse complement strand
AATGGCTCTTCTCAAAGATGTGAAAATGTCTCTAATTTCAGCCTTGGACCCTGGTTTGAAGCACTCAAACTTATATAGAGAAGAGACAAAACGGTCACAAAAATCGTGGCATTAAATGCCCAACGGATCTATTTCTGAAGCTGCTTAATCGGTCTAAGAAGGATCACTGACCGATTAGTTTTGCAACTAGTCGCTCGGTGAACCTTCTTGGACCGACTAGATGGTTGACAGAGAAGATGGTAAAATCATGGGTAAGCACTAGTCGGTCTAAGAAGGATCACTGATCGATTAGTTTTGAAACTAGTCGGTCTAAGAAGGATCATCAACCGACTAGATTGACAACTAGTCGGTCGGTGAACCTTCTTGGACCGACTAGATTGGCTTTTAATCGATTAACCATCCTTCTTGAACCAACTAACTGGTCAACAGTAAAAAGGCTGAATTAACAAGTATGGCTAGTCGGTCTAAGAAGGATCTCTGACCGATTAGATCGTCATCTAGTCGGTCGGTGAACCTTCTTAGACCGACTAAATGATCAACAGTGAATGTGCTGAGATTAGCAAGGATGTCTAGTCGGTTCAAGAAGGATTTCCAACCGATTAGATCGTCATCTAGTCGGTTGGTTCTTCTACTTGAACCAACTAAGATGCATATGAAGCCATGAAAAGAAGCGAAAAGCTACGGGAAACTTTCTAATGGCTTCTAAGGCAATCCTAGAGATAAGATATGAAAGTTATGAAGATTTCTTGGCAAATACTTCTCAAGGCTTAACATTCTACTAAACCGAAGCTAGAAGACATAAAAGTAAACACGACAAACCGTCTTCAAAGCTTCAACATGAAGATTCTGAATCCCTCGACTTCAATAATACTCCTTGTGCTTCAACGAAGCTCCAGGCATAACGATCACGCATTCTGAGGAAGTCTTGGGACGTAGCTTGAGATGAACAAAGTACTTTGACGACGATCTCCATAATTCTTCAAGGTTTTGAGTCTTTTAGTTGAATGACTTGAAAATCTCCAACGTCATAGTCTTCGAAGCTTTTGACTAATCCATTCCTATCTTCTCTTTGGATTGAATTTACATTCATTTGTTGATGCCATTGGCTTGAGGTTTGAGGTAGCCTTTGAGCTCTTCAAGCCAATGCTTCACCTTTGTTGATCTATCAAGTCATCCACTTGAATCAACACGTGTAGTCACTTTTGATCTTCTTGAATCTAATTGGTGACTTTTTAGCTAACTGCAATCACAAGAGTTATTCACAATGATTTGTGTTTGATCATCATCAAAATCAAGGTGGAGAGTCCAATACTCAACATTCTCCCCCTTTTTGATGATGACAAACCAAATATAAACAAAATAAATAATTGTGCATTAAATATACTTACTCCCCCTGTAATGATGCCAATCAAGTTAATATCAATAATCAATAGCATCATTCAGCAGTTAATAGTGTGTGTATCACATGAGGTTGTGTATATATCGCATGAATGACCAGAAATAATATGCGTACACAATACAAATCATATAGGTGATACACATCATAAACATGAGCATGATTACCTCTATATATATATATATATATATATATATATATATATATATATATATATATATATATATAATGTAAATAATATAAACCAAGGTAATCACCAATGCTCCCCCTGAATCATATACATGAACGATCATACATAAAGTCTATATGATTCAAGTTATTGTTTAGCACTCAACATTCAATAAGCACATCTTGTTTATTTCTCTCCCCTTTGTCATTAACAAAAAGATATGGTGGTATAAAAACAACAAATGCAACAATAGAGTGGAAAACAAAAAGGGATATCAATTGTAAAGTTACCAATTGAAAACTAGATATCAAAACAAAGATATCAAATGCAAGAGAACATATCCAACAACAACTCAATTACCCTCAATTATCACAAGAAGATAAGCAATAAGTATATGTGATAAAAGATTACAATAGATACTAATTGTAAAGAGTAGTGTGAGTAGTATTAGAAAAGTGACAATAGCATAAATAGCAGTAGCTACTAGCTATAGAATACGGATAACAATGCAAAAAATCATGACATCACTTGTGAAAGAAAAACAAGTGATCAAATAGTGTCAAATACCCAAACAAACTCAATTATCACAAAATTTTATAACATTAAGCATACTGTGATAGACTGTCCTGTGATACCAATTGTATACTTGGCAAGATATATCAAGCATAATTTAGTGCATGGAAAACAATTCTATGTTTTCATACAAGCAAATCTATTTAAACAATATAATCGTCGAGCAACGAAATAAACAAACATGACTATGGAAATTCTTAACCATGTGTACAACGTTATGTTATAATAATAACACAAGTTAAGTATAATGGCATGTGATATCAATAGAAGACATACCAAGTCATAAAAAATATTTCCAGCTAAACTCCACAAAGCATCTCCAAAAGTAAGCATACCAAATATAAGTGAAGTGTGCGATGTAGGGTGACAAGGTAATACAATGAAAATGAATATCAAATATCTATATCACGCAAAAGTGTTATGCCAAAATAGAGATAGTAACTTCATAAAACGTATGGCATACACAAATCTAGTACACTAGGATACTAATTTAAACAATGTTCAAAAGAACCATAGTACTAGCATGCATTCCAAAATAGATACTCACATAATGAGTCAAAAATAAGCATGGAATGCCATGAGCATAAGGAAGATAAGCACTATATCATACGCTCAAAACTAGCATCAAACAAGATCATGTAGAGATGTTCAAAAGAACCATAGTACTAGCATGCATTCCAAAATAGATACTCACATAATGAGTCAACGATAAACATGGAATGCCATGAGCATAAGGAAGATAAGCACTATATCATACGCTCAAAACTAGCATCAAACAAGATCATGTAGAGATGATATCCAATATAAATAGTCTAACAATTGTAAATATGATACCAAATGTAAAATATGATATGTAGAGATGATACCAATTGTAGTCTAATAAAGTATGCAAAGAAGGCAAATAATGTCAAGATCGTGATATCACTTGAGAAGAAAACCAAGTGAACAAATAGAGACATGATCTCATCCTAGCTCAATTATCACAAAGGATTCAACATGAGGCATAATGTGACAAAAACATCTTTTGAGCAAAGGCATGAAAATAGTTTACATTCAAAGTCACAAGGTATGACAAAAACGAATAATGTTATCATGAACATCGCATGCATGCATACCAATTGTGCGAATAGAATAAAAGACTTGTGAAAGCATAATTTAATCGGAGGTAGCATCAAAGTAGTCATAGTGCATCAAGATATATTCATGGAAGAATATCTATGATAGAATATACATATCATCAAACACAATATAAAGCTTATATGATCGTGTATAGCACAAGTTATCTCTAACATCTCATAAAAATAGCATAAAATATGAGCATGAGATGAGAGAAGACATAGTGAAAAATATAGCATGAAGATCACTAACTAACACGAATGAATGTTATGTCACTTATGGAAATATCGTACATGAAAGATTTAGCTATAGACATGAAAGATCTCTTGAATAAAAGTATAGCTAAACAACAGTCATGAAGTAATTAATATGACAAGTAACATACATTGATCACCCCAAATCATATCAATACGTCTCATAAAGATAATCATACAAACTATAAGAAAAGTATGAGATGTGTGGTGCTACAATGAACAAATATGCATAAAGATCCTAAATCATTAATCTTATTCAAGGCATGAAAAAGATATGAACATCAATAATCAACTAACCAATTCATTATATGAATGTTATAAGATAAATACTCAATCAAGATATCCATTACCTCTTAATGTTTCTTCACCAATTCTTTTTGCTCATTTGTCCATTCATGTTCAGAAGTGGTAGGTGCACGAAGGGGCTTCTCCACAAGCTTCCAATAATCATCGTCAATGGATTGAATATAGGCCTTCATCTTTACACACCAAATTTGATAGTTGGGTCCAATGAGATATGGTGGAAGAGAACTTCGTGTGATGTTGTTGTTGGTTACCATAGCTATAACCTCGCTCCGATACCAATTGTAATGTCCTGATAGCTATTGCACAAGTGTTAGTCACAATGATTTGTGTTTGATCATCATCAAAATCAAGGTGGAGAGTCCAATACTCAACATTCTCCCCCTTTTTAATGATGACAAACCAAATATAAACAAAATAAATAATTGTGCATTAAATATACTTACTCCCCCTGCAATGATGCCAATCAAGTTAATATCAATAATCAATAGCATCATTCAGCAATTAATAGTGTGTGTATCACATGAGGTTGTGTATATATCGCATGAATGACCAGAAATAATATGCGTACACAATACAAATCATATAGGTGATACACATTATAAACATGAGCATGATTACCAATATATATATAATGTAATCAATATAAACCAAGGTAATCACCAATGCTCCCCCTGAATCATATACATGAACGATCATACATAAAGTCTATATGATTCAAGTTATTGTTTAGCACTCAACATTCAATAAGCACATCTTGTTTATTTCTCTCCCCCTTTGTCATTAACAAAAAGATATGGGGGTATAAAAAGATATGAACCAACCGACTATTTCTGAAGCCCAACGGATCTATTTCTGAAGCTGCTTAATCGGTCTAAGAAGGATCACTGACCGATTAGTTTTGCAACTAGTCGCTCGGTGAACCTTCTTGGACCTACTAGATGGTTGACAGAGAAGATGGTAAAATCACGGGTAAGCACTAGTCGGTCTAAAAAGGATCACTGACTGATTAGTTTTGAAACTAGTCGGTCTAAGAAGGATCATCAACCGATTAGATTGACAACTAGTCGGTCGGTGAACCTTCTTGGATCGACTAGATTGGCTTTTAATCGATTAACCATCCTTCTTGAACCAACTAACTGGTCAACAGTACAAAGGCTGAATTAACAAGTATGGCTAGTCGGTCTAAGAAGGATCTCTGACCGATTAGATCGTCATCTAGTCTGTCGGTGAACCTTCTTGGACCGACTAAATGATCAATAGTGAATGGGCTGAGATTAGCGAGGATGTCTAGTCGGTTCAAGAAGGATTTCCAACCGATTAGATCGTCATCTAGTCGGTTGGTTCTTCTACTTGAACCAACTAAGATGCATATGAAGCCATGAAAAGAAGCGAAAAGCTACGGGAAACTTTCTAATGGCTTCTAAGGCAATTCTAGAGATAAGATATGAAAGTTATGAAGATTTCTTGGCAAATACTTCTCAAGGCCTAACATTCTACTAAACCGAAGCTAGAAGACATAAAATTAAACATGACAAACCGTCTTCGAAGCTTTTGACTCATCCATTCCTATCTTCTCTTTGGATTGAATTTCCATTCAGTTGTTGATGCCATTGGCTTGAGGTTTGTGGTAGCCTTTGAGTTCTTCAAGCCAATGCTTCACCTTTGTTGATCTACCAAGTCATCCACTTGAATCAACACGTGTAGTCACTTTTGATCTTCTTGAATCTAATTGGTGACTTTTTAGCTAACTGCAATCACAAGAGTTAGTCACAATGATTTGTGTTTGATAATCATCAAAATCAAGGTGGAGAGTCCAATACTCAACAGGTGTCCCTTGGGGTCTAGATGATGTAACCCATATATGAATGAATATAAGTATGGCTATGACTTAGACCATTAGCTAGTTCTTCCAACTCTGAACAGTTGGACCATAATGGGGATAAATTAGTTGTTTTGATTAACGTTTGTAATTTAGAACATTTTTATAAATAATTGTTCCTTTAAGTTACATCACATTAGCGTTTTGAAGGGTGTAATATCGAAACAAAAAATAGAAAGACTAATATTAAAATATGTGTGATTTAGTGGAATGATATTAAAAGCCATTTCTTTAATAACATCCTTTTATTTATTTTTATTTTTTTAAATTATCTTAGCACTAATTATTATTTATGCTCTTTATTTCATTACATAAATACATGCAAAAAGTATATAGGTTAGGGTGGACATAGACTGAAAAACTTTTGAATTTGTTGAGAGAAAACATGCTATTGTTAAAAACTTATGAACTGGTGGATGCGGGCATTGTGCGTGCGCATAGCAGTGAATTCCGATGGATCAAAAAAATATTTTTTATCTAGAATGTTTTCTCAAAAAATCTCAAAATTAAAAATAATTATAAAGATCAACCAAGTTTAAATATAGTTATCGAAATCAACCAAGTACTCATGCCACGTCAACAGTATGAACGGAATTTCGATCTGAGGTAGATGATGAGAATTTGATCGGGATTGCTAACTGTTGACGGCTAGATTCTGCCTTCCAGTAAATATGGACTGGTAATGACGCCTTCATGGAGTGGACTCTTTGCCGGCTGAGAAGTGAGACCGACAGAGACGAATCCCCGGGTCATGGACAAATAAGGCTGAGCTCCGTAAGTGAGATTTGACCTAGCTTCACGATATATCCATTGATTTGCACCATAGGAAAATCATCAGAGGGTCAGGGCTGGGGCTTGACCGAATCCCATCCGCTGCTCAAGTTAGTTCCTCGTGGAAGAAACATAAAGAGCTCAATAAAAAGTAACGTAGAATATGGTTGATACTTAGCCTCTGTTAGGATCTGGCTTTCCCCTTGCATGGATTGTTCTTGGGATATTTATCTCCTCTTGGTGGCTTGTAACTTCCTCCATAAATGTAGTCCCTAATTGCTATATTAGTGGCTATTGAAGTGGCCATCATGGAGTGTACCCTTCCTACATTTATGTTCTTTATGAGGTTGACTCATTCAACCATAGAGATTTTGCCCGTGGGATGTGGGGCAAATGAGCTGGAAGATTGACTTGGTATTGATTTATCTTCCTTAGCAGGCCTCGTGGCTATTGGGCCAAGGCGTACCATTCTCAGTGGGGCTTGCTCTTCAGGTAGAATTCACCTACCCACTTCATGGGCCGGACCCAAGTATCAACAATGACCCACATCACTTAGACTCAAACCAGGCATTAATTGAGACCGAGTGATGTGAAATCTCATTAAATGGTCATGGCAGTCGAAGCGGGAATGTTTGATTTGAACCGTAAAAACTCGGGTTCCTTGCTTCGGTCTTTGCTCTGGTTCGAGGTTTGGAGGGAGCGGCCCATCGACATACGGTCGTTGACATGCGCCGTTCAATTGCGAAGTGGTGGACCCTCGGCTTACGACCGACAACGAGGGTCATTCGGTTGCAAGGAGGTGGCCTCTCGAGTTACGGCCGATGACGTGGGTCGTTCAGTTGCGAGGGGGTGGCCCCTCAGCTTACAGTAGACGACATGGGTCGTTCGATGGCGAAGGGCATGTCACATTGGCTTACAGTCGACACGATGGTCGTTTGATGGTGAGGGGGTGGCCCCTCGGCTTACGGCCAATAACGAGGGTCGTCCGGTGGCGATGGGCATGGCCCATCGACTTAAGGCCAACGACGATGGGAGTTCGGCGGCGAGGGGCATGACCCCTCGGCTTACGGCCGACGACGGTCTGAGTAGTTATTCCCCGATTGTATTGCTTTCTTGGCCTACAAGGGAGTGGCCCCCGGTCATTTAGCCAAGTTGCTTGCGAGGGTAATGAGAGTTATTCTCAGGCGCACAGCAAGATCAGCTCACAAGCCAGTCGGCTCGTGAGGTATCCGGGGCCGATTTGTGGGCCTGTATATTTTACTAAAGCGGAAAATATAGCTGATCAAATGCCATCTAAAGGTGCACTGGTCGAGGATAAGTTAACTTATCAAGAATAAGTTATCTTAACAGGAGCCCAAATGAGCTAAAAAGTTTGCCCATAATACCTCTTTCTAGCTATTTGGGTGTGCTCTACCATATTAGGTGGGTTCATTTTTCTTGGGTCGTCTTGGATTGGTCATCCTGGATTGCTCGGTCTAGCTCTGTCATAGCTTGGCTTGTGGTCACATGCATTCATAATTCGACGAGTTAGTTCAGAGCTTGAAGCTTTGAATAAGTCTCGAACGAAGTTCAGATGCCCTGACGAGTGTTGGCCCCCCAGAGCTTGGAGCTCTGGAAAAGGCTCGACCTGGTGGTGCCTGGGGCAAACGATCACATCCAATTGGATTTTGATGAAGCTCGTAATAGTTTTCAAACAAATCAAAATGTGGAAAATTGTGAAAATTTTAAGGAATTTCGTAATGGAAAGAGGGTAGAATTTTCACTGTCCTCTGTTAAATATTGGACTCTCCGAATTTGGTTTTGGATGATGAGCAAACATAAATAATTCATGAACTAACAATTTGTGAGCGCAGTATTGGAGATCGTCGCCAATTTCACGAGAACAATCAAAGCGACATCTCAAGACTTCTCAAAGATCGTATTCATTGCCTAAAGCTTCGTTGAAGCCTTTGGACCATTTTGGAAGTCATGAAGAATTGATCGAAGCTCTCGAAGACCGTTCATTAAGGTTTTATTTATAGTCTTTTTGCTTCGATCTATAGAATGTTAAGCCTTGAGTATATCTTACGATTCTATCTTCATAACGTTCATATCGTAGCTCTAGGATCTTAGTACAAGTCCACTCTAACTTCCTCGAAGCATCGCGCTTCGATTCGGACTTGTTTGTGCATGTTAGTTGGTACAAGAAGAAGTATTGACCGACTAGATGGTGATCTAGTCGGTCATCAAAGCTTCTTGGACCGACTAGTTTGAGTTAATCTTTTCTTGTTCAGTACTGTTTACAGTTAGTCGGTCTACGTTGACTCACCGACCGACTAGTTTGTGAACTAGTCGGTCAGTGATGCTTCTTTGACCGACTAGTTGTGATTTACTGTACATGCCAAATTTCTCCTAAGCTACTGTTTATCGTTAGTCGGTCTAAGAACGTTTGGTGACCGACTAGTTGATAATCTAGTCGGTCAACTTTTGTTCTTGGACCGACTAAGTCAATTTGTATTCAGACTATTTGCTTTTGCCTCTTAGTCGGTCTACGTTCACTGACTGACCGACTAGTTGTGAAACTAGTCGGTCAGAAAGTCTTCTTGGACCGACTAGATTTCTAGGTCTGAATTTCTATCTCTTCTCAGTTCTTCACTTAGTCGGTCCATGTTGTTTGACTGACCGACTAGTTGATGAACTAGTCGGTCAGTGGTTGTTCTTTGACCGACTAGTTGCCTCAGATTTCTATCCGTTGGAAATTGACCTAACTTGTTTTTATGGGACCCTATAAATACGAACCTAGGTCATTTCTCTCTAGGTTAGAGCTGCCATTAAGAGATTCATTGAGATTGAAAGAGATAGCCATTTTCACTCATTTCTAAAGCTCTCTTCCTCACAAGAAATCCATTCTCTCACATTCTAGATCTAGAATCCATCTTGAGAGAAGTTTGTTCTTGGTGAGCCCTTCAAGCTCTAGCTTGATTCAAGTCTCCAAATCACTCCTAGGCACCCATTGCTGGTCATTTCTTTGGTGCTAGGTCTTGGTGACTTCATCTTCCTCAAATCCCTCCTTGCACCTATTTGGTAAGAAAACTCAAGGTATAGGATTTTGTGGTAAGATTGTTTATTTCATTATAAACTTGTTTATATTGCTTATTGATTCTCTCGGTTGTGAGAGAAGGTTGTGATCCCGGGTTGTGGGATTCACTATTGCCATTGCATGTATGATTTGATCTTGTGAAGGTTTTTTTCACAAGATATCATAGTGGAAATCTTGGGTTAGGGTTTCTAACCTAAGTATCCGGAGGGGATCCGGGTGGTTGGGACGTAGGATCACCGGGAACAAGTCAGAGAGACTTGGGTGGATCTGAACCCAGTAACATCTTTTGTTAGCGTTGTTAATTTTGTTGTTGTCATTCAATTTAAGCTTCCGCAAATTGATTTGGTAGTTGTTTGCACTATAATTAGGAATTATACTCCTTGTTATTTTTAAAGTGCTATTCACCCCCCCCCCCCCCCTCTAGTACTTGTGCAGTAGCTTATAGGGCATTACATCCTCGTCTTCCAAGATCGATTGGAACTCAACGAAGCTCAGTTATTGCTCGTTTATTGAGATTGGAATTTTGAAGTAGATTGAAACTTGGATCGAGCTCCAACGAAGCTTGGACGGATGGTGATCTGAGCAAGGCATGCTCTGGTAGAGCAGATCCTTGTCTTGGCGACTGGAGTACCCTAGGTTGAGCTAGATGAAGCTCGAATGGATGGATCGGAACTTAGGTGGAAGACTCGAGCTGGGGCAAAGATCGGTCAACCCTCGGGTGATCGAACTTCACTGGATATGAAGCATCCTTGGGTCGATGTCAGCTCAGAGAGTTGTCTTTCCTTTGTTCTAGTAGCTTCACAGCCCCTAGCGATATCTCAACATGGGCATCAGGCCTGAAGCTACTTGACTACATCGATATTGCTCTTGATCCGGTGGATGCGACGATTGAATTGATTCAATATTACCGGATGGAAGACGCTTTGTCACTTAATTCAATGCTCCTGATTGAAATTGCTCCACCTCACCGATCCAGCTGGGCCATTGATCAATTGATTCTACCACTCTGTCTGAAATGCACATCGTGGTAGGTCGCCTGTCGATCCCAAGCTCGGTTGATGGAGATCGGAGCTAGGATGATCGGAGCTTGGGGAACTCAGATCGGTGCAAACCGGCTATTTATCTCCGCTTGGTGGTTTGCAACTTCCTACATAAATGTAGCCCCTAATTACTCTATTAGTGGCTATTGAAGTGGCCATTATGGAGTGTAACTGCCCTCCATTTATGCTCTTTATGAGGGAGTTGGGGGTTAACTCATTCAACCATAGAGATTTGGGACGAGTGTCGTGTGGTAAATGAGCTGGCAAATTGACTTGGTATAGATTTATCTTCCTTGGCGTACCTCGGTGCTAATGGGCCGAGGCATAGCACTTTCAGTGGGACTTGCTCTTTAGGTAGAATTCACCTACCCGCTTCGTGAGCCGGATCCATGTCTCAATACCAACCTTTATCACTTTCTATTTTGATCATGGCTGACGACCCTAGGTATGGCAATCGGGTCGGGTCAGGTCGGGTTCGGGTCAGGTCAGATTTGACCCAACCCGAATAGGAGTAAACCGGAACCTGACCCGGATAAAATCCGGGTCAAGGTTCGGGAACCCGTACCCGGCCCGGGTGCAACCCGGGTAACCCGTACCCGACCCGGTTTGTCTTATGGGTCGGATTCGGGTCGGGTTCGGGTCGGGTTCGGGGTGAAAAGAGTGATTATTTTGCAAAAAACACTATCACAGGTCGGGTTCGGGTCGGGTTCGGGGTGAAAAGAGTGAAATACGGATCGAATTTGGGTCAACCGGGTCGAGTAGTCAAACCCGTACCCGACCCGAATTTTTATCCGGGTCGGTCGGGTTGACCCGAATTCGACTCGACCCGGATTTTTATCCGGGTCGGTCGGGTTGACCCGAATTCGACCCGACCCGGATTGACCCCTACACATACCCGACCCCAGAGGCCGGGTTCGGGTCGGGTCGATTTTGCCATCCCCAAACGACCCCAATCTGTTCTCATTAAACATGGATGCATCTTGGAAGATACAATGTTCTCATGGCAATCAAATGTCTTACATGGATAATCTTCATTTAATGATCACCCGAAGGCAATTGGAGGTTGAGGTTAAATAAATGAGATAAATCATGCTTCGTTGATTACTGAGAAAAGATCATGCATTCCGGTTTATTGTGTATATCCAAGTTTAATGAGAGAATATCGGTATGTTCAAAATGGGAAATGACCATGGTTCATTACTCCGACTAAACTCTTGTCAACGTTAGCAAAAAATCATGTTGATAAAAAGGTATATTTCTGCAAATATTTCTAAATTTCGATTTTTTTATTTATTTTTAATTTTGAGTATTTTGTTAACAAATTCAGATCTGAGTCTAGTATTTAAGGTTCGGAAAAAATCTCTCCCGCGATCGATTAATTAGATTAATCCAAGCCTGGTTACGTAAATGCCCTACTTCTATCCCAAGAAAAGAATCAATTAACTTCCACTGGTACGCGGCGGGACCGGTTAAGTACGGCTAAGCGTCCCCAGTGGGTCCCACTAGGTATGAAATATTATCGGGTCAGTCTCTTTTGGGTCTTTTTTTTTTGAAAACAGTGGCCTATGCTCCCAACTAACTCGTATCCGCCCTTCATAAGCTACGTCTCGTCACGATCCTTCGCCATTTTCCCACTTCTTTCTTCTTGGATTCTCTCTCTCCCTAAGTTCTTCTTTTTTACGTTTTCTTCGTATTTTCTCTTTCCATCTTCTAGATGCCGCAGGTCGACCTCGAAACCCTAGTCTGCGGCCGCGGCGCCGGAGACGGCAAGGTGTCCTGCGAGACCCTGATCGCCACCCCACCGGATCTGGATCCCAACCTCCCGCCCGAATCCATCACCATCCCTATCGACCTCTTCACCGCCGGAGTCGCCTACGACCGCGACGACTCCACCAAGGAATCAACCAACCCCAAATCCCAAACCCACAACACTTACCCCAACCCCAACCAATCCCGATCCACCTCCCTACGCTACGCCGCAGCTTCCACGAATCTAAAGGCAAACGGCCCCATCATCGGCCTTCCCAATAAGATCAAGCACGTGACCTGCGCTTCCACCCGCCCACGCACCGACCCCAACTCAAGAATCTTCCCCAAGAAGAAACCGGCCGCCGCCGCCGCCGACCGGTCCGGCCGCAAGTCCGCGGTGCCCGAGTACGACCCGTCGTCGCCCAAGGTCACGTGCTTAGGGAAGGTTCTTTCGGATCGGGAGAGGGAGAGGTGCCGGTTAGCTCGCCGCCGGCGGTCGCCGGGTTGCTGGGAGGGGCTCGCGTCGTTGTTTTCATGCGGAGGCGGCGGAAAAGACAAGGCGATGGAAGCGGTTGAGGAGAAGGTTTGCGGCGAGGTGGCGGGGGGGGGAATGTTCCGTTCAGGAAGAGGAATATTCCGTTGGGCGACGGGGAGGAGAGGGCGTGTGATAACGGTGCCGCGGTTCCGGGGCTTGGAGGGATGAAGCGGCTCGCGTCGGGGCGGAGGGCGGCGTCCTGTGGAGGTGACGTGTAGGCGGAGTGAGGAGGGCACGTGGCGGTGGATATGCGCCGGCGGTCGCTGGACGAGGGGTGTGGGGCCCCTTGCCATTTGATGGATGATTGTTGGACTTATTGAGGTAGGTTTTAAACTGCATAGTTTTTTTTTTCCTTGGTTTCGTTGGGGGATATTAGAAATATTTGTTTTTGAGCTAGGTAATAAATTAGGGTTATGTACAGATGGATCAATTGGAGTCGATTGCTAAATTTGATTAAACGGTTCAGCGTGCAGTGTTGGTATCTAAGTTGTTTGATGAAACTTATGTAGTGGAAACATAAATCATTGGTAATTAACCGGAGAACATACCAAAAAATATATCTCACGTGATTATTTTTACTACACGAAGTAGATTCTATACATATAATAGATATGTCTCATTTATCACATGACAATAGTGTTAGAGTTTGGCTCTAATACTCTAATTGCATATATGAGTCTTTATTGGAGGTAAACTTCTACATTACTTGTAACTCTTTGGTAGACCATATAAATAGTCTCTTACGTTTGGTGTTTTGTTTCATCCGAAAAATGTGGGAGAACATGAGAGAGGAATAAACTAAACAAAAGGTGCTAGGAAGGGTGAGAGCTTTGGAGAAAGAGACGCAAGGGGTTGAGGATTTGTGCTTAAATTCTTGTATAGTGCCTTGGTGACTTCTACTAAAGCTCGGGTATTTCTCTTCCATATCTTGTGTTTGTTTTAGTTTGGTTGTTCGGTGGAGATCCACAAGGTGTTCTTGTGGTAGAATTCTTGTCGATCTCAAGTTTACCGAACTCTTCTTGCTAGTCATCATCTCGACCAAGTCGAGCCCATCATTCGAGCCGATCTCTTCGATCCGGGGCCGACCTCGGGTGAGGGAGCCGAGGTCCCACAATTGGTATCAGATCTTGGGTTATTGTTGTACTTTTTTTACTCATTTGGAGTATTTGGGTGGGGGGATTCGGTAATTTTTGGATTTCTGAGTTGCAGAAATTTGGTGCACACAAGGTGTTTGACAAATGGCCTCTAATAAAACTTCCACTTCCGGAGGGATCAAGGTTGAGGTGGAGAAGTTTGATGGTCGTATCAACTTCAAATGATGTCAAATAAGGTTAAAAATATTCTTATACAACAAGAACTTTAGGTTGCTTTGTTGGGAAAGACAAAGAAGCCATAAAAGATCGAAGATGATGAATGTGCTGGTTTAAATGAAAGGGCATGTAGCACAATACAAGTGTATCTCTCAGATGATGTGTTGTATAACGTTAGTGGAGAGGAAATGACAAAAGATCTATGGGATAAGCTTGAGATGCTTTACATGGATAAGTCTTTATCAAACAAGCTACACTTAAAGAAGAAACTCTATGTGTTGAAGATGGAACAAGAGAAGGATGTGTTGAAACACATGAACATCTTGTTGAGTATTGGACTTCTCCCTATTTGGTTTTGATGATGAGCAAACATAAATACTTGTGACTAATCCCCTACATGCAGTTAATCCATTGCTTAAGCTTATCATGGCGATCAAATAGAAATGGATGACCAAGAAGATCAATCAAAGCTCAAAGTTGAAGATTGGTGATCAAAGATAAAGAATGGAGCTTCAAAGACTTCAAGAAGACTTCAAGATCATTCAAGAGAAAGAAGAGAAGCTAAATCAAATGAAATCATTTTATTCTCTTTTCTTTCTCATTAGAATGTGGTTTTGAAGTAGATTATTGTTGGAGCTCACACACTTCACTCATTCTAGCCTAGGAAGTCATAAGAAATCAATTCCTATGTTTCCAACTTCTTTTATTCTAATTTGTGTAATTTAGACTTCTAACAGGCGACTGAAGTACAATTTACAGGCGCATGTCTCAAAACAGTCGACTATGAATTGTTCAACAGTCGTTGTTATGCATACTCTTTTGACTTGATTTTTGGACTTTCAGTTCTTAACTTTCATCAGGCAACTACTGTACAAAGTACATGCACCTGTCTAGTGTCAAGCGCATGTGACTTGTTAGTCGGTCGCTTGTCTAATCTTGCCCAAACTTCTTAAGTTTTGTCAACTTTCGCACTAGCCTTTGCAGGCGATGTAAGAAGGATCTACAGGCGCCTGTATATGCTTCTACAGTCGAGTGTCCAACACTTTTCCAGAACTTTGATTTTGGCAAGTTAAGCATTTGTGCAACAGATGGCTGATGTTGGTTTCCCAGTCGCCTTCCTGTGGCACAGGCGCCTGTGGATTCCACATCAGTCGCATGACCTAGTATACCCAGAATTCTTTAGTTATCACAACTTACGCATCAGTCGCCTGCAGATGGTATCTCAGTCGGCTGATGGTTTTCAAGCACATGTCCAACAGTCATCAGTCGACTGTCCTACATGGTAAGTTACCGTCTGAATTCTCACCTACCCTCTGACACAGTGCAGCAGTCGACTGTGGTTTCTTCACCAGTCGACTGTCTGTAGTGTAAATTCTATCCGTTGGCTTTTTCCACACGGATTTCAAAGGGGGTTTTGGGTATTTGTTTGAGGGTTTTGGAGAACCTTTAAGAGGGGCTTCTATTGTTCCATTGGAGCCTCTTAGTCATTCTCTTAGCAACTCAAGAATTCATTTTCATGCTCTCAAGCTCTTATTCTATCTTAGCCCTAGAATCTCATTCTCTCTTGCTCTCCAACCTAGAATCAAAGTTAATATCCTATGGGCATTTGGTGGTGACAAGAGAAAGGGCTTCACTCTCTTCTTAGAAAAGATCAACACTCACTTCACTTTGCTCCTTCAAGTTCTACTTCAAGGCATAGGTGAATTGTAAGTGTATTTCATAATTTCATAAATTTCGTTATTTGAATTCACTCTCAGTTTGTGAGAGTGGTTTTCTTGATCCCAAGTTGTGGGATTCAAGGACATCGATTGTTGGTCGATTACACTTGTTGGGTTGCTACAGTGGGTTTAAAGAAACCCTCAAATTAGGGTTCTAACTTGAGTATCCGTAGGTATCCGGGTGGAAGGGACGAAGGATTACCGGAAAAAAATCGGGTTTAACTTGGGTAATCTGAACCCTTGAAACAACTTATTGTTTGCATTGCTTCATTGTTGTTAATTCTTATTTATGCATCTTTGTTGGATTAGGATTTTAATTAGGCGTAATTTCTTAGTTAAATTTTATAAACACTATTCAACCCCACATTCTAGTGTTTTCCCCATATCCAGTGTCCTTACAATTGGTATCAAAGCTAGACTATAGCTATGGCATCCAACAACAACAATGTTCATCCTCCTACTTCGTACAATAATCACGATCGTGGTGGTGCTTCTACGTATTCGAAGGACAATCAACGGTTCATCCTCCGCATTTCAATGGCACGAATTTCAGCTATTGAAAGTACCGAATGGAGACGTTCCTAAGGAGTGCTTCTCTTTAGAGAACCCTCTATAAGGATTACATAGAACCCATCGAAGAAGATTTTGACAAATGGACTCCCGTCGAGAAGTCCGCCGAGGTAAACAATGCCAAAGCAATGAACGCTCTTCATTGCGCATTGGATCTGGATGAGTTCAACAAGATATGCACATGTAAGAGTGCATATCAAATATGAAACCATCTTGTTGTCACACACGAGGGGACGAACAAGGTAAAGTTGTCAAAGTTATATGTTGCTATACAAAACTTCGACATGTTTCAAATGCAAGAAGGTGAGAACATTGCAACGATGTACGGACGCTTCACCGACATCACCAATGAGCTTGAAGCTCTCGGACAAATATATACACAACAAGAGAAGGTAAGAAAGATAATCATGTCAATGACCTCAAAGTGGGAAAGAAGAGCTATTGCCATTGAGGATGTCAATGACATGAAGAACTATACCGTGGTGAATCTCATCGATACTCTCATGTCTTACGAAGTAAGTGGGGGGAACGGATTGAAGATTAGAGGCATGATAAGGCCAACGAAGGCAAAGAAGAAGGCGTTAGCGTTCAAGACTCCCTCTTCATCCTCTGATAGTGATGAGTCCGAGAACGAGATGGATTTGGAAGAAATGGCGCTAATGACGAAGAAGTTCCAACGCTTCTTCCGCAATGATAAATTCCCTTCCAAATCTAAATTTGATTCCGCTGAAAACTGTTGGGGTTTTGGCAGACCCCCAGAGCTCAGATCTGTGTCCGTCCTAAATGGACCACAGGGGCACAAAAGCGCAGCGAAAATCGAAAATCAAAATTTTCTAGACTAGCTAAACTATTTAGCTAGGCTCTGAAGGAGCCAGAACCTAGCCCGATCTATGCCAACTTGGGGTGGATCTGACCACTCCAAGAGGGATCTACTCTAAAGCGACTAATTTAAATCTACACTAAAAATTACTTAACCACATACCCGGAATCTTGGCCCTGGAGCAGGCAAGATGTACCGCACCGTCTTCTGAAGCTCCTCGTAGACGAGCTGCCTCGACTCGATCCGCCTGAGCCGCCTCGCACCTTCGAACCGATCCGCTCGAGCCGACTTTTGCCTCCGAGCCGATCACACGCGGTAGAAAGTTTCACTTGAGAAGAACCCGCGTCTTAGACGTCCGGATTAAAATCCAAACCCCCTTCGTAGTCTTGCCAGGACTACTCCGGAGAATAGGAAGAGAGAGAGAGAATAGTTTAGTCGCCGATCGAGCTTGCTCTAAAAGTCTGGAGCTACTCGATCGATGACTTGGTGTATTTTTCAACGAAGAGAGTGCACCCCTATTTATATAGGAAGTCGGCACTCACTCTTTCGTTGCGAGCAATGTGGGACTATTGCTAATTCGGAGAAACTTCAATTAAGCTAATTTAGCTTAATTTAAAGTTTAGTGAGCTTTTCTCAAAAGCAAACTTTAACTAATTAATTCTCTCCGATCATTAAACTTTAGACACCAAACAAGCTATCAATCCGAAGGGCTTCGAATGGTGAACGCGTAGGAACCGACGACGACGAATTTCGACTTCGTTTGACCCTTCAAACAATTGCTCAAAGTTGGGCAAATTATCAAAATTCGTAGCCGTCATTTGGGGTTTCAAAAAACCCTAAATGACTTAAGTTGCGGGCGCGCCCGCTAAGCTTAGCGGGCGCGCCTGCCCAAGGAGACAAGGGCGGGCCGCACGCCCGCTGGGCAGCGGGCCATGCCCGCTGCTGCAGCGGGCGTGCGCCCACTGCAACCAGCGGGCTGCGCCCGTTTGCCTTTGTCTATGGGCTTATTAGCCCAGTGGGTCTAACCCACTTCGCCTTGGACTGTTTTCGCGTTTCTGGGCTCGTTTGAGCTCCGATTTGGACGCGGTTTGAACCTGTGTTTAGACCGGGATGATCCCGTCATCCAGGTAACCCTTTCCAATATATTTGTTCCTACTAAATTTGTCGTAACCAATTTACGACACATTTAATCTTTGGTTTGCATCAAATGCAACATTTGTCCCTATTGTTATTACGACTAACTTTCACAACAAGCTTTGTGAATATTTAAATATCATCAAATGATATCTCTCTCTAATCTATCTTCCTATTACTACGACACGAACACTACTCGGTGTGAGACCCTACAGCCTGACCTTACTACAGGTTGGGGTTCGGAACCCCTAGACGACGATCACCACGAGCAGTAGCTATCGTCCCTGTTTCAGAATCATCATAACATGATCGACCCTTGACAAAAGCATCATTGGGTTTACATTGGCTGTGTCAGTGATGAACTCCGTTAGCTATAGTCCCTTCGTCAAGACTGTGCTTCTGTTGGCCTAGGGTATGGTATACTGTCAACCCTATTAGACAACATTGGTCAGTATACGGCGGTCTTTGTTGTATACACGTTGTACTTCTTACAACGTACCCCGGCCGAGGATTAACACAAAGATCGTACTAAGCCTATAACACTAACTTTCCTTTAACGGAAGTGACGAATCCCATCTTAGTCATTACTTGCCTCGAGAGCTTCGGGTGCAGCTCAACCTAAGATCTTTCAGCAGGCCTAGCCTCGAAGCTAGATCATAGGTCTAAGCTACACCGTTCACTTACAGGTTTGTACAATGACTCCGGGTCTTAAGGACCAGCTTACCTATCATCACCCTAGAGTTATTAAAGACAGTTTAGTTAAAGTCAACCATTTAATAACTCTAATTTGGTCGTTCAGTGAACTCATTCTCCAATGAGCACCTGTGTCTCGTCTCCGACTTCACCAAGTCGAATGACTATGAGATCATCATTACCCTAAGGTAAGACTAAGACACAGTGGTCTATCCGATGTGTCGATATCCAGTTCTCGACACATCTATGACCACGAACCTTTAAGACTTACGTTTATATTCGGTCGCTTACTTACTCATAATCGAGATCTCATCTAGATACGTAAGGACCCAACTATAAGTCTATGGATATTACTAAGTATATTAATACGAACGATTTATACTTAGAATAATAGGTACCATTTATAGTATGAACAAGACGTATACTTTTGGATAAATTGCCTTATGGGCATATATTCTCCTACAAAAACTCCTCTTCTTTTTGTTTTAAGTGTAACAAGCCAGGACACATCCAGAAGGATTGCCCAATGCTAAGGAACAAAAAAATAGAAAGCACCGAAGTACCACAAGTCCGACAAATTCAAGAAGGACAAGAAGAAAGGACTTGTTGGGACTTTCGATGACTCAAGTGAGGATTCTTCAAGAGAATCCGAGGATGAGAAGGGTGAGAGTGCACATATGTGCTTCATGGCCCGAGAAGATACATTCTCCGATGGAAGCAATATTGAGAATGATGAACCCGAGGTAACTATGGATGAACTTCGTATTGCTAACGAAGAATTATTTTCTAATTATCAATCTATTATGTTTAGATAAACTAATTTGAAGAAATTAAATGTTAGTAAATCATCCATGCCATGCATCACCAATAATGACACCATTATTGAGACACTTACACCTGAGAAAGTCAATTTGGTTTCTCAAAATGGCACATTAAGAAATAAGGTGAATTCCCTTAAATCTCAATTAGATCACGTTTCTTCTAAAGATAATGTCGATCTAATTTCACAAAACACTCAATTGGGTATTGAGAATGATTCTATCAAAACCCAAGTGCACGAGCTCACCACACGTGTGCCCACCTTGGACACTACTATTTCTTCGCTTAGGTAGAAATATGAGCTCATGTCCTCCCAAGTTAAGATATTTAACAAAGGGAAAGTGCAATTGGATGAATTGCTTTCAAACCAATTTCTGGCCACACATTGTGTTCGACTTGGTTATGTGGAAGCAAATGCATCCAAATCTAGCACCTCCTATAGTGGTGTAACTATATATTTTGTGAGGCCATCCTCCGGTGCATTCACTATTAGTGACAAAAACACTATTGGTAGCAAACATACCAAGAAAGTCACCACTCCACACGTTCCTTCTTTTGACTAGAAACCCATTAAGGGTGGAAATCAAAAGAAAGGACATGCCTTTAAGTACACTAACACTCACACACGTAGGAACACTCCTACTTCTCATGTGAACACGCATGATGCATTTTATGCTCCACACCCGCGGGCACGTGCAAGCCCACACTTGAGAAATACACATGCACATGCTCCTACACACTCATATGCTCATACACATCATGCATATCCACCACATCATATGTATGCCCCATATGCACCATATAATATGCATGCTCCACTTTTTGCATATAATCCTTATATGACGCATGCATATCCTCCTCCATCTTCATATGCTAGACCTCATACTCCTAAGCATCATGCACCATGTAGAACTCAACCTAATGTGCATGCAACTAGGAAGAGAACTCCCAAAACATACGCAATTTGGTGTCCAAAAGACACTAGCATTCATGATAGGAATATTTATATGAAATCATATTTCAAAGATGTCATTAATTGTGATAACTATTTTGGGAAGCCAAAGTCCACTTGAACTTGGTTTCCAAAGGGCTAATCCACTTGGACCCAACAAGCTTGGGTACCATGAGCTTATGGTATAATATGTAGGTACCCAAGAAAAAGGAAAAGAGCAAGAAACGCAACATTAGCTCTAAGAAGAAAGGATGGATTCTCGATAGCGGTTGCTCCAAGCACATGACGGGAGATCCATATTTGCTCTCCGAAGTGATCCGCATCAAGGACAGTGCAACGGTGACCTTTGGAGGGGATCAAAAGGGAACCATCATTGGAGTAGGCAAAGTTGGTAACCCATCCAAACCTTTAATTGATAATATCTATTTAGTAGAAGGTTTATTTCATAACCTCATTTCCATAAGTCAACTTTGTGACAAAGGTTACAAGGTTAACTTTAGAGAAGGTTTGTGTACTATAGTTGATAATGATTCACATGTTTTATTTTTCGGCATTAGACATAAAAATATTTATATTTTAAGTATGCCTCATTCTATAGAACATTACCTAGTTACTCATTCTAATGAATAATTATTATGGCATCGCCGTTTTGGGCATGTTCATTTTAAACATCTTTATAAATTAGCTAAGCATGATTTAGTTAAAAGTTTTCCAAAACTATCTTTTAATAAGGAAAGCTTTTGTGATTCATGTCAACGAGGTAAACTTCGTAAATCATCTTTTAAACTTAAAGATGGCATTACTTCTAAGAGGCCCCTAGAATTACTTCATTTAGATTTATTTGGGCCTACTAGAGTAGCATCTTTAGGAAATGCTCATTATGGATTAGTCATTGTAGATGACTTTTCTAGATTTACATGGGTATCATTTTTTAACTAATAAAAATGAAGCATTTGATGAGTATACCAAATTTGCCAAGAAAATTCAAAATCTCTTAGGAACCACCATTATCACTATTCGTAGTGATCATGGAGGGGAATTTGAGAATGAACTTTTTGTTGGATCTGGATCGTAGCCTAGAGGGGGGTGAATAGGCTAATAAAAATTCTCGTGCAACCCACGAGAAATCATACGCAGTTATAAGCACATGCAGGGTAATAAAATAGCAATCACAGAGAACGCACAGATATACACTGGTTCGGTCGTCCCCACGACCTACTCCAGCCCCTGAAAGCAAATACTAGATAGATGTGTAATCCAGTACAGCTACAATGAGTCAAGATCCCAAATCTACTCTCACCTAGCTCGTACGCACACCACGTGCTCTACACTCTCAATCTAGTCAGATGCTCTCCCTCCGTGACGACTCCGAAAGTCATCAGATCCCCAAAAAATAACAATAAATTGGTAAAATTTCCCCAACAGAGATCGCTACTACTACATAAATAAAATAATACTAGAGTTCAGAAATGCTCAGTTTGCGTATCGTAGTCGTCTCTGTCAATAGGCACAGGTCAGATCTGTATCTGACGTGATGTAGTCGTCTTCGTAAGTCGTGCAACTCAATTTGTGCTTGCGGCTATGGTACTCTCAATTTTGTGTACTTCGAATCACTTTCTTCCTCTCTGTCAAAATATGCGGTATGTGCTCTTCAACAAGTCGGCATGTGCATGGGGTCTTCAAGTAATTCGGCAACCTTTTGCTCTTTGAGTTTTGCAAATAATTCGTCAGCCTTGTGCTCTTTGAGTTTTGCAAAGAAAATTAAATCATGTGGCCAACTCCACCAATTTCGTGCATACCTACAACAAAACAAAAACAAAGAAATGATTAGTTTTTTTAATTAAAACAAAGTATAATTAATTACCTTTAGATTCCTCTTTGTTTAGATCAACAGCACATGTCTCGACTAGCTAGTGTTTGTCCTCCTTGGGAACATGAAAACAAATTGCGGCTGGCATTTTTTTTTCAATGATTTGGCCGGCTCCTTGTATGTTTCTAGGAAAAAAACCTCTCCTTTGTATTTGCCTCAACACAAATTTGTGAGCTCCTCTAAAATCTGTGCTCTTTTCAATGGAGAATAGATATGCGGCTCTGAGAGAGATCTTGAGGGTGGGAAAATATATATATGTCTCTCCAAAGAATGAGAAGAGAACTTGGGATTTTTTTTCGGCTGCTAACAAACCCTCTCAAGATTTCGGCTCTATTGATTTGCAAAGGAGAGAAGGGTAGTCAAGCACTTGGAGAGTTTTTATTGGCCTGTGCTTTTAGGGTTTCAAAGAGAATGATTCATTTAGGTTGGCTCTCGGATTTGTTGGGAGAGGTCAAAAGTGCGGCTGCCCTCTTCTGAGATTGCAAACAAAAAGGCCTGGCTCCCTTATTTATTTATTTTTTTTGGTTTTTAGTAAAGGGCTTAGGGTTTCTTTTAAAGAAAGGCTTTCTAGTCAAAAGATGCGGCCATGTCACATTAATTTTTTTGTGATTTCTCTCTTGATTTTTCGGCTGGCTTAGGTATTGAGGTTTTTATTGGAACCTTGGGGAATTTCGTATACAGCCGCAAGTAGGATGGTTAGCTCAAGAATCTAATGGCTAGGGTATATGCATGGAGAGGAAGCTATCTTGACTTGGTCAAATCCCCTTGGGCTCACATTGGGTCAAATCCCCTTGGGCTCACATTGACTCCACATTGGACCAAGTCTTGGCTCCATCTCTTCCCATACCAATTTGCTATATGTTTAGCAAATACTCCAACTATTGAGAAGATTATTGTTTCGCCTTCCCTGAAACACACTTAGCACACACATTACATATAACACAACGTTTGTCATCATCAAACTAGAGATCCTAGATCGTTGCTTCCAACAATCTCCCCCTTTTGATGATGACAAACCCATAAAAGATTTGTACAAATAAGTGTGTGTGTGTGTGTGTGTGACGTGTGATGAAGGATGTAATGCAATGTGATATATTCAATGAGATCAATATAACAATATAAATTAGCATGCTCCCCCTTATTCCAAGCTCACCATTTTCATGTATTTTCAATGCTCCCTTTCAATCAATAATACCGTATTTTGAGCCAACATTGATATCACAAATCTTTCAACACTTTTCTCCCCCTTTGTCATCATCAAAAGTGTATTCTTGAAGACTAAAACATACCACATGCAAAAAGAGAGCATTATTAACTATAACTGGCATTTGCATGTCGTCATTCTATAATTAGCACTTCAAATCCAACGATAATAATAATTAGAATTCAACACCATCGTGTAAGTGCAATTATTAAACATAGAAGTACAAAGGGAGATACGTTTACAAATTCAACCAAATCAGTCCACCATTTTCCAAATAACTTTGTATCACCTAGGATTGATTTTTCCCACCTCATCAAAGATGAGTTCAAGATATCATACCCCAAAACATAGCCTATAAGGACTCTTAGATGTGGGGGTGACATTGCTTGACGAGTAAGAACACCAACGCTAAAGTTTACCCATAAAGCTTATGTTGGATACTCGTGGGTAGTGTATTTGCCATGAATTGTATCCATTTTTCATACGGAGCAATTTTCATGTTTTTTTCATATTCATTTCCTTTGTTTTGTGCTCAATTTTTATTCATGGCAAATCACATCATATCCCTTAGAATTTTCAGTTAATAATCATCCTACATTCACTTTCCAATATTCATAAATAGTATCTCCAGAAGTACGACATAGTCTAATATTCGTGGAAGTGAAAGTAGGTGTAGAGATCATATTATCAATTCATTGAACTTGGCATATCTATTTATGAAATAAGACATGCTCATGTAGCCATAATAATAATACTACAATTTCTACAAGGATATGATCATCATTCATTTATATCACTAGAATGATGCAAGGAGAAAGATATGCATTAAGCTCCAATTTTTTTTTACTTTTTCTTTTTCAATTTTTTTGGTTTTATAATGGACTAAAACAAGCGCTAAAAACAACCAGGTGAACACAAAAAAAATCAAGCACACCAAACAAAATGCGAACAAGAAAAATGCTATGAAGGTATTCATTAAGACCAAAAATGTGAAATCATACCTTCGCATCACTATTTGACTAAGGAGCTAAAAAGTAATGA
>JAULAV010002698.1:0-35208 GCA_030789695.1 Scilla litardierei | reverse complement strand
CGTGGCTGTGTGAAACAATCAGCAAACTAAACTAAACATTCTACTAATATTCTGTAAATTTTCATCCACACGGCTGTTTGGAGCTACCACACGGTCGTGTGGAGCATTATTTGTCGAATGCTAAGAAAATATTAACCACATGGTGGTTCGGATATTCCACACGATCGTGTGGAACCCAAGATAAGGAAGCTCATGAAACACGTTCACACGAGCATTTAGTTGGCCACACGGCCGTTTGGAAGAACTACAATTAAGTTATACGCTTTGTTCGACATGGTCGTTTCATGAGTGATACGACCGTGTTAATTCGTAAAATTGATCGCGTCTACGTCGACGCTATTGCAAAAATCAAGGGACGACACGACCGTGTCTAAGTCGATACGATCGTGTGAAATGAGGAATTAACGCAGACATCGACATGGTCGAGGAACGACCGCATAACGTTGCTGTTTGATTGAAACGACCACGTCACGATCCAGAAATGACCGTATCATCTGTGACATGACTACGACACGACTGTTTGTTTTCCTAATATTGTCAAATCTGCAAACGCTTAAACTAATATCTAACAAATTTCTACATGATTCTGGAAGCAAACCCTATCTAGTTTAGTTAAGAATCCTACCTCCTCAAGTTCTTCAACAAGTCTCTGGCCATTCTTCTCCTTGATGATCCTGAAGCTACTCCTTCAATTGATGGTTCAAAGACTTGAAGAACTAGGGTTTGGGGGTTGTTTCGGCTTTGGTGGAGGGAAAGGCAGCAAGGAGGGTGTTGGCGTGAGCTGAGAGATGAGGAGAATACGCTCTTTTCCAATTTCTTCTCTTTTTTCCTTTTCCCTCAATTTTCTTTTCTTTTAATTCTTCCCTTATCCTAGTCATCACCTCTCCCTCTGCTTGGCTTGACAAGTGGCATGGGTTAGGTGAGTTTTAACATGGCAATGACACCTCAAGAGTGATGTGTCATCCTAGGGATTATTAGGAATTTGTATTTTCTAATAATTAGACATACTTGGTTTAAAACCACACCCTCCCAAATACTAGTATTTCATCCATATACTTCATTTAATTAAATCCAATGATGTTTAAAAATAATTTAAAAATAATTTTATTATCACAAAAATTTGGAAAAAATTTATAAAAATACCAGAAAATTTATACGTACGTATACTGATTTTGGAAGAATAATGCGTTTATTACCCCTCAGTTGATTGTATTTTGCATATATTTAATATCTATTTAGGCTCTAATACGTGTATTATTGAAATATCATTTAAATTTAGAGTATATCGCTTGTTTATACGTAAAATACCATTTATGGCCTAATTTTGTCTTCATTTTATTTTTCAGGTAAAGCTTGCAATTTTCCGAATCCAACGGCTATTTTTCCATATTTTTTGGAAGTCGGAGCAATTTTTGGGGATTTAAAAGGCCCAATAAATCTATTGGAAAAGATATTTTTAAAAAATAAAAAATAAAATAAAACAGGCGGGGCCCACCCACCTGTACAGGCGGGCGCTGGCCCGCCTGTTGACAGGCGGGCGCCCGCCCGCCTGTGTGAACAGGCGGGCGCTTGCCCGTCTGTTTCCACAGGCGGGTCCGCCCGCCTAGGTTTAATGGGCACGCGGGCGGCGCCCGCCCCTTTTGACCAGACCCGTCGGCCTCCTTTGACCTGCTGACTGGGTTGCAGGTTTGTAGCATGCAGACCCGCAAGCCCAATAAGCTTAAAATGGCTAAAAAATGAGGTTTTTGGCTCATAACCTTATCATCCGGACTCCGATTTGAGTGAAACAAGTTTTGGGGGCTTCTCCCCCAAATTCCAGAGGAGTTGGAGCAGCTATAGGAAAAGTTTGGGGCTCTTTTGGCATCGTTTTGGGTGATGTCCTTCCACTTTTCCTATGTTTTTATTGTATTTGTATTAAGTATCGTATTAAACGATGTTTGTAATAATGAAAATCGTTGTTTTTATTACCAGGACTAGCTGAAATTCATGTGATTGTGTTGTGTGGTAGTTAGTATTGCTGGGTTTCATGTTTTCATTTCTTCATAGCACTCGTTTTAATCGAAAATGTTGAATACGTCGTTTTTCGCTTTCTTAATTAATTACGTGCTATACGTGAGGAATCAGCTTAGGATGACATGTCGCAAGGCATCGTCTACGTGCACAAACCTATAGAGGGGCCCAAGGAGGATCATGAACCGCGAGGTTCATCTATTTAAACGTCATTATCTTGAAAAACGATCGATCCAACGTTTATGTAATTTGCTAAAAAATCACCGTTCTTTCAAAGTTAAATCATCCGATCCCCATACCTTGGCATGGATGATGGATTGAGTCATCAATGAAGAATGATTACCATGAGACCATACAACACTAACGAAAACACAACACACTCACATTTTTACTGTATTATTTTTACGTTATTTACTTTCGTGCCTTTTCGTACCCGTTTTACCTCAAACAAAAACCCAACCAAAAATTCACCTTCAAAGGGTGATTTATACTTCACTAAATTATTCCAAAGCAAGTTTCAGATTGTAAAACTTGTAGATTAGTTTTTCCCTGTGGAATACGATCCTGGTCTCACCAGGTTTACTACTTGACCGACTTCCTATACTTAGGAATTTAAACTGCAATATTTTGGTCCAGTCAAGTTTTTGGCGCAGTTGCCGGGGACAACGGTCTATATTTTGTACAATTTCTAATTAGCTTGGAAATTTTGGTGATATTTGTCCACTTTTGTGTATATATTCTTTGTATATCCATTTTTTTCTTTCCTTCCTTTGGTTATTCATTTTTGTTACATTTTCTATTACTAGTTGCCTTTGGTTTTGGATGTTTGTTTAAACTATTCGATCTTTAGTGTGTGATTTAAAATTTCTTTATTTTACACTTTTAAGTTATTTTGTTTACTTTATATTTTTACTTTTTTTACTTTTACTTTTTTTACTTTTCTTTAAAATTTTACCTTTCTTTCTAAAATCCAAAAAAATTTAAATAAATTTTATTTTTTTAATAAAAAAAGAGATGGATTTTGATATTGACTGTGATGCTATCGTTTCCGAATTTATTATGGGGTTGATTCAAATCCTACCAGTTTTCCATAGTACGGACGAGGAAAACCCACATTTATATTTACAAAAGTTTGAAACGATATGCCGCACTTTATTCAGTGGGAATGCATGCATTAATGACTTATTTTTTCGATACTTCCCATATTCTTTGAGAGATTTTGCTTCGCATTGGTTTGAACCATTGCCTCTTGACTTGGACTTTACTTGGTTGTCGTTTCAGGCTGAATTTCTTCGAGTATTTTTTTCTATTTTCTTTGCGCAGGTACAGGAGCGACATGCCACGAAGCACCAAATATCGAGTTTTGCTCAAACTGACGAGGAAGCATACTATCAAGCTTGGCAGAGATTCAATGATTTGATGCTTGCATGTCCACACCACAGTTTCCACGACGATCATCTCCTACAGATCTTCTACACGGGATTACTGCCTTCTGCATGGGATTTCGTGCAGACAAGCTGCAATGGAGAATTCTTTGCTTATTCGATCGAGGAAGCATGTTAGTACTTGAATGATCTTGCTGAGTATGAGTCTGCACTCCAACATGTTGACAGTTAGCCTGAGGTTCCGCCCGAGGGCTCAATCCATTATGACCCTATGGAAGAACTTGACGAGCATATTGATGGGGGACATTGGGGCCAAAAGAAAGAGGATGAACAACCACCACTTGAGGAGCAAGAGGAGATGGATGATGTCATCCGTGTTGACCATGATGAAATCTACTTTGATGATGACGAGGAAGATACATGTGAGGGAGCGAGCTTACAGACCGAGATAGAGCCCGAGCCATACATTCTTCCTACTTCAGTGCATCAGTTCCCACTTCCTTCACCGCAGAAGGAGATTGATGGTGATTACGAGATGGTCTACATTGAGCCAGCGCTGTTTTACCCTCCAGATCCACTTCTGCAGATCCTTCATCCTCCTCATGAGGCAGAGTATCAGACCGAGCTTAGCGACACACACCAGGGGAGTTCCAACAGTTCCATGCCCTATATTATTGAATCACAAATTTCACTTCCATATACTTTTGATTCAAAATGTCGTCCATTGAATTTAAATTCTTTAGTAAATTTTGACGACCCATTTTTGAACACTTTTGTTACAGGGCATGGGGACTATGCTTGGATTGATGCAGCTCGTCTGGGAGTTGCATTGCTGAAATCCAAGAAGGCCGATGGAGGCCTAGCTTTGCAGCAGCTGGCTGAGGAGCGCACGGATCTGATCGTGCAAATGCCACCTCTGGTAGAGATTCTGGATCATCCTTTTGTGATGGAGACAGTACCTTCACCATACGTGACGCCTGGCACTTATTGGATGTCAACTTTTGCACAATTACCTTTGGCATCGCCATCTCGAGCACTGATGGAGGATATACGCAAGGAGCTTCTGGAACAAATTCCTCCACAGATGGATATCTGTGATCCTCCATTTGGGAGGCTACGGTGATCTCTTCCCTTTTTATCCTTATACGTCGTTATATATATTTGAAAGGGAAGCTGTTTTGTTTATGTATTCACATATTCTGATCTCCATATTTTATTCTACCATGCTTTAAACATTGAGGACAATGTTCATTTAAGTTGGGGGGGAGGAAGTAGTAAACAATAATATATATATGTGTGTGTGTGTGTGTGTGTGTGTGTGTGTGTGTGTGTGTTGCATAAACAATCTATATAGTTTGCATAAAAAATGTTGTTTGTTTACATTCAAGTTTGCACAAAAAAAATAGTTTGCATATGCTTGTATAATAAAAAAGAGTTGGGTTTTTCACCCAAACCATCTATATGCCCCTTTGAATTGAAAATTCCAACATGTCTAATTGAACACCAGTATTCATTATTGTAAAATAGATTAAGAATGTTTTACCCATGCGTAGAATTTTAAAACTATCATGACTTTCATGTAAATTAGTGCATGTATCCGCAATTGTAATCTCATGAAACTATTGTTTGGTTTAGGCCATTTCATATCACGTATGCGTTTATGAATTAGTAATTATGTGAAGAAGATTATAAATTCTCAGGATACATGCCAACCATATACACAAGCTTGCTGATTAATAGATGATGGAGATTTTACTCAAACTTATCGCATGTCAAAAAAAGACAGAAAAGCAAAAAAAAAAATGAATAAAATGCACTGTTCTTCCAGCTTCTTTTAGTAGCCGGGTCCTCGTGCCTCAGGAAGCATGGGGCTTTGCGCCGAAAAATGAAGTATGGGGGAGTGCAAAATAATCTTTAGAGATTTCGAGTTATTAAGTCTGAGGGGTTTTTAAACCTAATGCCATATGACCGTCTGGTTTGGGAGTCATTGACCTAACGCTCGTTACATGGATTGCTCTAAAAAGTTTATAAAGAAAAAAGAAAAAAAAGAGAAAAAAAATACAAAAAGAGATGAGATGAGATATTTTGAGTGGATTCAAGATCATGATCTTATGATTTGGATGTTGTGATGGCCTAATCCTAGGAAATTTACATCCTAGGACACGTGATTACCTTTTGATTAAACAATTGCAATTTGTGCGATACCGAATATCTGTGGGTTGAGATGAAATTGTAGATATTTGCATTAGTCCAGGAGAACCCATGATAGTTATTGAACTTTGTTGGGTAATATTATTCTTAATTCATTTTTTGGGTGTATAACATATGTTTGGAATATTCGCTTATTTTGCTAAGAGACTAGCAAAAAGCTAGTTGGGGGGGGGGGGGTGTGATTCTGGAAGAATAATGCATCTATTACCCCCTCATTTGATTGTTTTTGCGTATATTTAATATCTATTTAGTCTCTAATACGTGTATTATTGAAATATCATTTAAATTTAGAGTTATCGCTTGTTTATCGCAAAATACCATTTTATGGCCTAATTTTGTCTTCATTTTATTTTTCAGGTAAAGCTTGTAATTTTCCGAATCCAACGGCTATTTTTCCATATTTTTCGGAAGTCGGAGCAATTTTTGGGGATTTAAAAGGCCCAATAAATCTATTGGAAAAGAGATTTTTTTAAAAAATAAAAAAATAAAATAAAACAGGCGGGGCCCACCCGCCTGTACAGGCGGGCGCTGGCCCGTAAGCCCGCCTGTGTGAACAGGTGGGCGCCCACTCGTCTGTTTCCACAGGCGGGTCCGCCCGCCTAGGTTTAATGGGCACACGGGTGGTGCCCGCCCCTTTTGACCAGACCCGTCGGCCTCCTTTGACCCGCTGACTGGGTTGCGGGTTTGCAACATGCAGACCCGCAAGCCCAATAAGCTTAAAATGGCTATAAAATGAGGTTTTTGGCTCATAACTTTATCATCCGGACTTCGATTTGAGTGAAACAAGTTTTCAGGGCTTCTCCCCCAAATTCCAGAGGAGTTGGAGCAGCTATAGGGGAAGTTTGGGGCTCTTTTGGCATCGTTTTGGGTGATTTTCTTCCACTTTTCCTATGTTTTTATTGTATTTGTATTAAGTATTGTATTAAACGATGTTTGTAATAATGAAAATCGTTGTTTTTATTACCATGACTAGCTGAAATTCATGTGATTGTGTTGTGTGGTAGTTAGTATTGATGGGTTTCATGTTTTCATTTCTTTATAGCACTCGTTTTAATCGAAAATGTTGAATACATCGTTTTTCGCTTTCTTAATTAATTACGCGCATCCGTGAGGAATCCGCTTAGGATGACATGCCGCGAGGCATCGTCTACGTGCACAAACCCGTAGAGGGGTCCAAGGAGGGTGATGAACTGCGAGATTCATCTATTTAAACGTCATTATCTTGAAAAACGACCGATTCAATGTTTATGTAATTTGCTAAAAAATCACCGTTCTTTCAAAGTTAAATCATCTGATCCCCATACCTTGGCATGGATGATGGATTGAGTCATCAATGAAGAATGATTACCATGAGACCCTACAACACTAACGAAAACACAACGCACTCACATTTTTACCGTATTATTTTTACGTTATTTACTTTCGTGACTTTTCGTACCCATTCTACCTCAAACAAAAGCCCAACCAAAAATTCACCTTCAAAGGGTGGTTCATACTTCGCTAAATTATTCCAAAGCAAGTTTCAGATTGTAAAACTTGTAGATTAGTTTGTCCCTGTGGAATACGACCATGGTCTCTCCAGGTTTACTACTTGGCCGACTTCCTATACTTGGAAATTTAAACTGCAACATTTTGGTCCAGTCATATACGTCCAAAAATATGTATAACATACATGTATTTTATTATCAGGGCTCTTTCAGGTTTGACAAGTAGCTGTAACCTAGACACCTTAGCAACATAGATATGACGAATGGACCGAACTGCACGGAATCTGTCACAGTAAGACCCAGGTTTGGTTCTAAGAGATCCTAGTCTTCATGCTAACCAAACAACAATGATACCTAATAAGGGTGGTGGTATGCATGGCTAGCGCCTTTACAACACCTTGAACACGATATGATCGTGCGTATTGGGATCGATCTATTAGAGTCACACACATGTGATAATCTCTCATGAGAAATGAAGGAATGAGCTTCTTGTACGTGCAATGTATGTGACCGATCACATTTATTGTGATCGAGCCCATTAGAGAGAGAATGCACATCACAAGGACTTACGGGTACGTGTTGGAAAGGTTCGTAAGTTATGAATGATCCAAGAAAAAGGAGAAGACATAAACTCCAACCCAGCCCCCTTATAGGTGGTTTATCGACTAATGATGCATTAGTAGTCGACTAACCAACATGCTGGAAAAACAAAGAGTTTCATAGTCAACTTGTGACTTATCACTAGTCGACTAGCCGTGCATTAGTTGACTAGTGCATAAGCACTAGTCGACTAATTGGCCCATGCGCGTAAAGTGTGTTGGTTTAGTGATTGGGTAGCATGTTTGATTCAATTGTTGGATCCAAAACCAATCCAAACTTATAGAGTTTAACTCTAATATGAATTACTAATTGATATGACATTCATAGGAGTTTTGATTTGTCTAATCCACCTTGGTTTTAGGATTTGAATTAGATTCAAATCAAGAATCCTAGTGAGATTGGAAAACCTAGTTTATATGTCTTCTTCTTGTAACACAATTGTATATTTGTATTCAAGTAGAATTCCTCTTCTCTCTCTATATAAGGGGTGGCATGTGGGTTAATTAAGAGATGAGAAAATAATATGCCAACCACACAATATCTGGCAATTCAGTGACATGCTTAACTGTTCCATTTAGTCTAAGTGTAATGGTAGCCATTTCAAGTGACGACGTCAGACCATTTAGAATAGTTGCTACCTACAGCTGTTAGGGAATTATATGTATGCAACATGAGGTATATGACCTTTACGCAGAGGCAACCCATACGGTGCTGGAAGGCAAGGGGAGTGTTAAGCGTGAAGTAGCAAACATTCAGTTAGTCACCAGACACTGGTGTTACCAATCTGAAACATCCAAAAACCTACGTTATTTTATGCTGCTTGAGAAACAAAAAAGAGCTAGCAGAAAGCACAAATGTACGTGCATCAAGAATGCTACGTTGTTGAGCACGCGAATACCTATTTATCATTGAAGTGCCTTTGATAACAATGAAGTTAATTCAGCCGAATCGCAGAGCAAATCTCCATTGGCACCGGTAATCAAAGATCAAACATATATGCATATGGAAGTGTGAGCCTTGGTGCCAAGGGAGACTTGCACACCCTCCTCCTCTCTACGCGTGATCACGCTTTAGATGCCAGTGAAGAGAAGACCATTCGGTTCACACACACACACACACTCACACACAGAGAGAGAGAGAGAGAGAGAGATATATATATATATATATATAGAGGGTAAAGTGTTCCTAGGGTGATATATATATATATAGGGTAAAGTGTTCCTAGGGTGACTCCTTAGATTAAATCTAAGGAGTCGCCCCCATTTTCTCCCATCTCCCACAATTTTTTTTGAAATTATTTTTCATAGCATTGTTGGTCACATCATGGATGATCAACATACCAAAAATCAAGTCATTCCAATACTTTTAGAGCCCCCATCTACCCCTTGCAACTTTATGTGTTTTTCAGCACGTTTTCAGACCGTTGAAGTTGCAAGGGGTAGATGTGGGCTCTAAAAGTATAGGAATGACTTGATTTTTGGTATGTTGATCATCCATGAGGTGAACAACAATCCCAAGAAAAGAAATTTCAAAAAAGATTGTGGGAGATAGAAGAAAATGGGGGCGACTCCTTAGATTTAATCTAAGGAGTCACCCTAGGAACACTTTACACACACACACACACACACACACACACACACACACACAAGAAAAAATCCCGTGCACACGTGCACGGCAAAAATCAAGACGGAGGACCAAAAAAGACCCGATCGGAAGCCAAAGGGAGAAAGCGGAGAAGGGAGGGTGTGTGTGGAGATTGTGGGGGGGTCAAAAGTGCAAAACAACAAAAGCGAGGTTTATTTTTAAAAGAGATGTAAAGGGGCAATATTCCGCGCAATTAGGGATTTGTAGGGGGTTCTTTCTGCAAAAAACCAAAAAAACAAAAAAAAAACCCAACGATGGGATGTTTGTCCTAGTAGGACAAACATCCCATCAATCCTTGTGTTTTAATATTAATATAAGGATATATGATCAAGATTTATGCCCTTGCTAGTAGCTTCCTTTGCCCGTAGTTTGCCTTTCCTTTCTGCTTAATTTTGAGCTGCACCATTTGGATGTCGTCGTTCCTTCGATATATATCTCCATTAGATGCTTATATTCTTGTTTCCTCACGGAAACTTTCAGAGATTTCTTCAAGTCCCTGCGGATGCTGGCAAATATTGCAAAGCATGGCAATGATTTTATAGGGTAAAATATGCATGTCTAGCTAGACATCGTGCATATTTGTTCCTTTTAATTTGCGTGCAATATAAGTGATCAACTAAATACACGTTTAGTTTCCAACTGATGCCTAACAATCTCTTACATTTAAAAGCGTTGGGTTTACTCCTGTGCAAAGGCTATTTGCATTCGGATTCTCGATCTTGATCTAAGCATCACAATGTGATCATCCTTCCATTTAGACAGACCATATAAATGCAAACAATATTCACATAAACACCGAAGCCATGGGCTCCCTTAATTTCCTTCTCACATTTACTTTTAATTGCAACTGGTGTAACGATCGGTCATTAGATGTAGTATAAAAAAGCACATTTGTTATGTTTTATCTTCCTTTTGCTCTACCAAGAGGCCTTCGTGATAGGTCCAACTAAATACACACTTAGTTTTTACATGATACCTAACCATCTCTTACATTTAAATGTGTAGGGTTTACTCCGGTGCAAAGGGGAATTATTAGCATTTGGATGATCCTTCGTGCAGTGTAGCTCTCAATTCTGTTTGGTTGGTGTTTCAGGGTGTTTTCTCATAACATGTAGGTTGACTAGAGGGCTGGACGTCAACGCGATCACGCATGACACATGTGACCTCCAGGAGCGGGATGCAGCTTGTTCGGCTCTGCGAAGAGCGTGCGGGTCCGAGCGTCGGCGTGCCGAAGAGAGTCCTCGACAAAGCGACGGCCTCCGTAGGGGTGGAGATGAACGGGCTCGGGGGCGAGCACGCTCGGCTCTGGGCTGATTGGGCGCCGAAGGGTAGCCTCGGCGCTGCTGGATCTCTTTGACTTGAACAGATGAGAAAGCTCGTCAGGCGGGTCGGACCTTGGTTCCAACCAAGTCCCCTCAGATGCCTAAGTCAGAACGGATCTGAAGGATGCTCCGTGGGATCGGTATGGCTCACGGGGAGGTCTATATGCGAGTTCTCGGGCCGAGCTGTGGAGGAGAATTATGAGGTGGGAGATAAGGTCGTTTAAGAGGAATACCTCGGTGTTTTGGGTATCTAGAAAGTGGTCCCTTTCACGTTATTCTTCGAGTTGCTTTGTAGGAGTCTTCCTGGGCCACGTCCCCTCGACGCCCCCTATTTCGCCCCGATGATCCGTCACTTTGATGGCGCCTTCATGGGTCATGAAGGTGGGCGTAATGAGGCTCCTTAATGGTGATTAAGGGGGCATGTTTTAAGGGGAGTGGTTAACTTCCGCTGGCGTGGGTCAGCGGTTACGCCCTCTTCGGTCCGAGGCCGGCCCGACTCCGAGTCTTCGTGGGGGCCTCGTTCTCCCCAGGCCCATAGGCTTGCGATACGGGCTTGGGCCGTTCGATCTTGGCCCATCCTGAGAGGGTCGTATCAATTGCCCCCATCGCTCGGGCCGTTTGGATTTTGATGGTTCGGTCCGAGGGATGTGATCCGTATGGAGTTGACATGTGCGTCAGTCAATGCAGTGGAATTGAATGAGGGCCACCATGACACCGCCAGGTTGAAATTATCCCACCTCTGGGAGCGGAATTCGAAGTGCTGCGCCTCGTGGGATGCTGACGCGTGTGCATAGGTGGACGGCTTGCAATGGAGCGGTGGGTTTCGAGGGAGCGATATAAAGGGAGGCGGTTGTCTTGCGGATGAAGGTTCTGCCCTTTCAACGCTGCCTTCTCCTCCATTATTCCACCCGTCTGCCTTGGATTTTCTCTGTGCTGCATTATGTGTCCCTCGTCGTCTTCCTCTTCTGCTTCTGGGGCAGGTCAGCTGGGCATTACTGCCACACCTGTCCAGTCCCCAGGGTCGGTTACGGAGATCCGCTGCCATGGTAGTGACCTTTTCGGGGTTCCTTCTGAGGTGATGGGGTGGCCGTCGACGGTTTGCGCTACCTCGATTGGGCTGATGCGTTCTAGATACATCCTTCCCCCATGTTATGCCCGAGCCCCTGAGAAGGACGAGAGGGTCTGCTTTCTGGGCAATCGCGAAGTCAGGGTGTATGAACAAAGCTTCAGGTTCGGGCTACGATTCCCTCTCCCCCCTTCGTTGTCATGCTCCTGAGGCCTATGGGCATGCCCTATGCCAGTTCTACCGCAACGACGTCTGGTCTTTGGTGGGGTTCATCGTGCTCTGTTTGCTCAACAGGATAGAGCCGACCCTTTGCCTTTTCACTCAATTTTTCCGCATGAGTCATCATAAGTCGGGTGCCTGGCTTTACATCAGCACCCGTCCGAAGAAGAGCTTGGTGTTGAGGCTGCCAACTTCCGTGAAGCATTGGAAGGGAGAGTACGTCTTTGTGGGCTTCCCTACAGAGGTGGATTTTTCGGTCCGATGGGGGGGGGGGGGACGAGCTCGCTGACCCTTGAGTTAGGGAGTCTCACCTATGCAAAGTCCAAAGCCACCTTGTTGGCCGCCCCTCTTGCCGAGCGGAAGATCGACGTCCTCTTCTCGGACCATGTCCCGAGGAAGACAGTGTGGCCCCTCAGTGAGTCCTTTCGAAACCCTGGGGCGCAGCCGGGGGAGTTTATCGGACGGATCCCGTCCAAGTAAGATCGTCTCTTTAACTTGTCCTTTTTGTAGGTGGGTTTGGCCAGGGCCCTTCTCAGTCCTCCATTCTGGTCTCCGTGCCAGATTCTAGCCCACAAATGGGGGATCATGTTTTGGAGGTTTGAAGGAAGTGCGTGCTAGGTCTTCCGGAGGGGGTGTGAAGCGGGCGAGGGAGCAGGTGCCGCCGGTTCAGGGAGGGGGCGAGCGGAAGAAAATCCAGGTCCGCGTTGCTGTCGGGGATGCTCCCCTCATTGATGCTCCTACCCAGCCTCGCCAGACGAAGGATAAGTGACCTTGGGGCAGCCCCTTACCCTCCCGCTCGGGGCCGCTTCCGGAGGACTACGAGCGGTTCTTGGGCCTTTTAGGTCGGTCGAGGCCGACCTACGATGGTCGGGGGATGGGTTACTCAGTCCTTGCTTTCCTGTGGGACTGAAGGAGTCCGTCTTCTCGGATTGCGGGGTCGCGGCTCGGCTGGCTGAGAACTGCAACCTGCCACGGGATCAATCCATGCTGGACGGGGTGAGAGGCGACAGACTTGCGACCTTCGTGATACAGGCTGCTGATACGTCCCGGAACTAACTCCGAAACGATGTCGTTTACCTCAAGTGCACGGTATAGTGGCAAGCGGGTATCAAACACGGGGAAGCGGTGCTATACTACCTATCTACACCTAGGTTGAGTTAGACTTGCAGGTTTATTGGTAGATGTGGAATATGGATGGTCGTAATGGTGATGGATGCAAAGGTTGTGTCACTCAACGTTACAAGCAAGAGGTTCCACACAAAGAAAGAAAGAAATAAAATACAAAAAGTTAGGGCTTAGGACTCGTCACTAGGACCGTCGGATGTCGACGCTAGGCTAGGACTCTTACGTTGCATTGGTTTTATTGGGGATTTGTAGCATCTAGGAAGTGAATTCATGCGTCTGGGCATCATGAATCTAACGTATCGCATTAACCCCGCTCTTACGATAGGCGCATACGATACATGCATTAAGGATCTACCAAGTTCTTACCAGTCTCGTGGTTCGAACGCTCTCAACTCGTACCACTCTTGTGGGTTAGAGCTTCGAGGTATTTTGGTGGCTCTTATTGACGCAATGGCAGAAGCCGTCAATTAGTGATATAGTTCATCGATGGATCCCATCAAGGTTCGAGGTAGGCATGGTCACGTGCCTCGGTTGAATCCACTACCTCCCTAATTAAATCCGTAGGATACTCCTTAAGCTAATCGATTCCACCGACCGTGGGCACGATCTCAGTACGAGTTCTCCTAGGGATTTGGCTAGATCAACCAAAATACAACCCCATTTATATCCAACGGATCATAAAAATCCTATCTTTGCATCTAAGTTCTAAGATCCATGGGCTAATCCCTTAGCCCTAGAAAAGACTACTCAAGCATAGCAATAGCAATAGATAATAGAACGCATAAAGATTTCATTGCATGCATCAAAAATGGATAAACAATAAGAAATCACAAAGAAATAATAATAGAATTAAAAAGGGCAAATGTACTTATCTTGATACAAGGGAGGGGCCTAGGGCATAGCCAAAACTCTCCAAAGAGATCGTCCCCAAAGCTCTCTAAAAACTCCTAAAAAGGATCTAAAAACTCTTCCGAAACGTCTTTCTAAAAATCTATCTAAAAGTCCCTAAAAAATATCCTCTCTAAAAGTCTATCCCCAGTCTGTCTAAAAATCCATCTCAAAAATCCCCCTCGAAAGTGACGGCACAGTATCCCTCAAAAAAACCCCCCGCACGTGATCTGGACGCGACTTACTCCCGGGCCCACGACGACTCGGTCGAGCAGGAAGCTGCTCGGTCGAGTCATCAGAAAGTATGATGTTGCTTCCAAAACCGTACTCTGCTTGCTCGGGACGAGTGAGGCCTGCTCGGTCGAGTCGTCACTTTGCTCGGTCGAGTACGTCAGTAAATCGAGCTCCTACAAAAATTGTCGCTCTGTCTACACGGCCCGAGCAGGCACTGCTTGGTCGAATCGCCATCTGACTCTGTCGAGCAAGCCCTGCTCGGTCGAGCAGGGTGTATCAGATGCGCGCCTCGAAATCTCGTAATCAGCTCGATCGAGCAGCCTGCGCTGCTTGGTCGAGTCGCCTGGGAAAGATATAATATAACAACTCTGTAGCATCAGCTTGCAGAAATTTTCCAGAGCTCATCCGACCTTTGATTGGCGCGTTCTTGGTGGCGTTGGAACCGTCTTGAAGTCTACTATCTAGAAAATATATCAGAAAAATACGAAAAAATCCTAGGTGATAGCTGATCTGAAAAGAGTGCACACCTATCCTAGAACCGTGCTTTCTTCATTCTCCTCTTCTTCGTCCCTTCTCTCTTGTTTGTCACCTTAATCATGTCATCATGAGTCTTCTTGGTACTCTCACGTTGTCGATCGTCTTATTGACTCCAAATTGCTCCAATATCGCTCCAAATCTTTGAAATGTAAATAAACGCTCCGAAAGTCATATTGTTCCAAATAATAGCACAAAAGCGTATAAAATAGGGGTTTGGAGGGTGAAATGTGTCATGAAAATATGCGATAAAACGTGTAAAATAGTAGCATATCAAAATCCCCCAAGCTTACGTCTTACGCGTCCTCGAGGAAGACGAATATGAAGCTCACCGGGAGGTAAAAAAATAAGAAAACAAAAATGAATACGAAGAAAAGAGGGTCGCTAGATTATTCTCTCATCAACATTCACCATATATCACAATGACTCAGAAAGTAAATCACACACTACCACAGAGATTTCATATCTTATATAAACGAAGTACTTGAGAGTTAAGAATGAATGAAAGGGGTCTCTCTGGTATTCATACATTTAGTTTATATCAACATCCTATGTTTCATAGCATTGAATATGCATAAGATTGGCGACACACTTTTCAATCAGAAGATATAACTGAAGCGTGGAAATTCACACAAAGCATGCAATAAAGAATAGAATAAAAATCAAGACATACACATCCTCATATCAAATCATAAGAAATCCCCATAACTAAATTGTTTCGTTAAGTTTTAGCATTATCAAACTTTCCCGTTCGTGCACGACTCTACTCCAATGTCATGCTCACTCATGTGGTCAAAAGATTTCCCTCCAAGCTTGAATTGAGGCGTCACATCCAAAGAAGTATTTGTGGATTTGGAATTTTGTTTTGGGTTTCCCAATATTATATGTATTGCTCCATGTAATGAAAGTTGAGCTCTTCTCTGAATTTTGAGCTTTGTTTCTTTGCTTCTTTTTCTTTTTGGATTTTTGTAGAAGCAATAGTATTTGTATTTTTGGGTTTTTGGCCCCCTTTTGGCTTTTTGGACTTTTGGAGCAAGCTTTTCTTTTGTATGGAATTTTTGGGAATGGATGCGGTAGAAATATCTTTGGGGAGTGCAATCGAGTGACATGTAGAGAATATAAGATATAGGTGGAGAAGGAATAGATATAACTCTCGGTTCATTCAAAAGTGCGAACAAACGGTTCTGTAAAATAATACATCAACTAAACTCGTATAATAGTACAGTTATCCTTAATCATATTAATGAGTGGTGACGTCAAGCAGTAATATTTCAATTATATCAGGCATGTACTAAGAATGCAAATAAGAGATGAAAGCAAGTCTTCAGATATTCTAGTGATGCTTGAATCTTGGTGTATTTCCAATGAAAGCATATGAGATACTACTCTATATATTCAGTTTCAATAAGCTTCATGCATTCGCACTAGAGAGATCACCAAAATAATATTTTCAAGTACTTATAAGGATTAGGATTATGAAATTTTCTAAGTAGCATGGCATGAAAAATAAGCGTTGTAAGAGAGGTGAAAGCATAAGATAAAACATCACATGGAACATATCTAGCAAAATAAAGAGAAGAAAATAGAGAAATAAAAATAGAAGAAAGAAATAAAAGAAAAACAAGCACACAAATGTGATGCATGAACACACATAAAAGGAAGATAAGATGGAAAGAAAACAAAAAGATGATGCAAAAATTTGAAAAAATTCTAAAAATCCTAAAATGAAGAAAAAATGCAACTAAATGGCATGGAAATGCACTCCCCCAAGCTTAAACTTCACATTGTCCTCAATGTGATCATAAAAAGAAAAAAGTGAGGAACAACGATAAATATGAGGGGGTGAATGAAAAATGATGAAATGAATGACATGAAATCCTAATGCAACTACAAGCACATGCAATGATGCATGAGAGCGTTTTCCCCCAAGCTTATACCAAACAATCCTATTCAAATGACTCGATCGAAAAAAATCACGGCTTCGCTAAGCGAGATTAAGTCAAACGAATAAGAAAGTGAGTATTCACTTGAAAGAAATGCTTGATGGTGGTTAGCAAAATGGTAGGACATATCAAAATATGAAGAGGGCAATTAATAAAAATAATGGGTTCGAGGTGTAAAAAATTTTTGTGGCTGTCATAAGAGGTGATATTTATTCAAGCAAATCTATACGGTTCTCTCGATGTCGAAAGGGTTTGTGTTTATTGAAAGCATAAAATATTACACTACTGGATTGATATCATCTATAGCAAAAGGCAGATCCAGAATCTTTATCGGTGCAGGCAGCTGCTCTATCTGCACTTTCCGTGGTTCCGCTAGGTGCGTATCTCCACGAGCTCCATTAGATTCCAGCAATTTGGTTCCTAGTATCTCTCCAAGGACTCCACCTATACCCTGGAAGAGACAAGCCACATCAATCTGATGTGAAATATCTTTCCCCAAAATAAAATTTTCCCAAAGAAGATTGTCAAAAGAAATATGTAAAGCAAAAATAGATAGATGATACTTCCCTAAAAATACATCTCTGCTCTCATGTACCACTACAATCAATTCCTCATTGCTTTCCTCTGGTTCCTCAAGTAACTCTAGCATAATAGTGTAGGTCTCGTCAGGATGCTCCGCATCATCGTCAGACTCATCCCATTGCACCTCCTGATCATATTCAATAGCATCCATGTGTGCTAACTCCTTGCTCTCCTCCTCGTATATGTCCCATCGTACCTTTTGATCATATGTATGTGTATCCTGCAAAAGGCACGATGAGTCGTCAAAATCTGAATCATAAAAAATATCATACACGGGAGGGGAATCAAATGTAGGAGATAAGGGGGTGAAGAGATCTCCCTGAAGGGGAGCAGTAAGCTCTAGTGGGTGGTCCTCGGCGTCAGTGGAAGGATGAGGTGGCTCCATGTGCTCAGGCATCTCCTCCACAGGCTCAAGAAATGAAAGATACTCGTTGATTTCGTCCTTATCTTTCTGCCATCAATCACGTGACTCTTTTTGTATAGCACTGACAGCCGTGATCTCCTCTACCGATGCCATGAATGCATTGAGTGTCAAATTGAGAGGATGGTCAGGACTCAAGAGACAGACGTGGCTTTCATAGGGCATGTGTCCCTCCTTGTCACAAGACTTGCAGTAGGCATAGAACTCTGGGTAGTGGTCATATCCTTTCATTCGATAGTACGGGTCTTGTGGATGATATTCGTAGTCTTCCGTAGGAATCTCATACTGCTTTGAAAAACCATAGCCTAAATAATCCCAAGATTGCTCCATTGTACCTGAGTAGTCAAAAACAAACAACCTGAAAAAGATTGAGATTGCTCCGTAGGTCTTTTGAGGTGGCGCACTTCACCTAATGTAGGCGCCTCTATTTTGTATTTTTCCTTTGGCACAGTTGTCCTCGGTCGGCCTTTAGATAAGGCGCCAATTCATGGCGCTTTCGGATGTAAGGGCATGTCTCGCCAGAAGCCGACGGTAGGGGAGGATGCCAACGAGGTGGCCCTGGAGTCCGAGGCATGCGTCAGGTTGTTGGAGACCCGAAATGCCGAGCTCTCGTCCGACTTGGAGAGGTCGGACGTGGAGAAGGCTTTGGCGCTGGCCACGAGATCGAAGACCGAGGAAAGGGTCGTCGAGTTGGAGAAGGCTGCTAAGGTAAGAGAGTTTGGGGGTCTGGTGGAATGGACCAAGGCCAAGGAGCTCGAAGAGCTACTAGAGAAGGTGGAGGAGAGGGATCGCGTCCTCTTGGCCAAGCTTGACAAAGGCTCCCGGGAGAGCGAGAAGGAGAGGGCGAAGAACCTGTGCCAGATCGCCGTTCTCGAGGCCCGGATCAAGGAGCTGGAAGCGGTGGACCCCACACAAATCTCCAAGGAGGCCGTGGATGAGTATGCCACGACCTTCGTTGCCACAGGGATGTACGCGACATTTGAGAGGGGGCTTGCCCGTTGCCGGAGCGAGATCCAGTGGAGATTTCTGCATTCAGGGATCTCGTTTGAGGAGCTTCAGATGGATTCTGAGGGCAAGGAGGAGGTTGACATCAACCACTCTGAAGGTGTCGATCAGCCAGATGACGCTCCCGCAGATGCCCTGGCTGCCCGAGAGGGAGTAGGGGCCTAGCCCATTAGCTTTTCATCTTTTTGTTTTGTCATTTTGTACATGATCTTTGGCATTTTGCCGAGGTTTCTGTAAGATACATGTGTACGCATATCAGTTTGTTTTAAGAAACCCCCTTTTTACGTTGTGGTGATATGCCCCCTCCCGCAATCCCGGTCGGGATGTTTGAGCAGACGAGCTTGGGGCAATCACATCGACTGGTTTGATGATCGGTCCACTGGTGAGCAGGGGGAGTTGCCCCCAACTTCATGGTCGATCGGGTCGCTGGGCCGGTGCCTAGGAAAAGTCCATGGGCTTACGGTCGAACGGGTGTTCGGCCCGCTGAGGGGTTTCACTCAGCCTTACGGTCGAACAGGTGATCGGCCTGCTGGGGGACTTGCCCCCAGCCTTATAGTCGTTTGGGTGATCGACCCACTGGGGGAATTTCCCCCAGCCTTATGGTCGAACGGGTCGATCGGCCAGCTGGGGGAGCTACCCCCAGGCTTACGGTCGATCGATGGATCGACCTACTAGGGGAGTTGCCCCCAGCCTTATGGTCGAGCCGGTGATCAGCTGCTGGGGGAGTTACCCCCAGCCTTACGGTTGATCGACGGATCGGCCTGATGGGGGAGTTGCCCGTAGCCTTATGGCCGAGCCGGTGATTGGCCTACTGGGGGAGTTTCCCCCAGCCTTACGGTCGATCGGATGATCAGCCTGATGGGGGAGTTGCCCCCAACCTTACGGTCGATCGACAGATCGGCCCGCTAGGGGAGTTGCCCCAGCCTTATGGTCGAGCCGGTGATCGGCCTGCTGGGGGAGTTGCCCCCAGCCTTACAGTCGATCGATGGATCAGTCCGCTAGGGGAGTTGCCCAAGTGCATTGCACTCTAGCTATCACAATGGACATCGTACCTCTCTTGGTAGACTCCCAGATCATCCATCAGACCCATCAGCCATATCGTCTCCTTCACCGCTTCAGTCAATGCCATATACTCTGCCTCCATAGTAGACAAGGCCACCGTTGACTGAAGGATACTCTGCCAACATATCGGAGCACCAGACAGGGTGAAGATGTAGCCTGTCATCGATTGCCTCCCATCCAAGTCACCTGTATAGTCAGAGTCAACATACCTAACAGTGTGCAGACCATGAACACTTTGGCTGTATGTCAGTCTACCGTCGACTGTGCCATTGATGTAACACAGGATCCACTGCACTGCTCGCCAGTGCTCTCTTCCCGGGTTGTGCATGTATCTACTCACCATGCTAACTGCATGCGATAGATCAGATCGAGTACATACCATTGCATACATCAAGGCCCCAACCGCATTAGCATACAGTATGCTCGTCATCAGCTTCTTCTCCTCCTTGTTATTTGGACACTGCTCGGTATTGAGCTTGAAGTGAGGTGCAAGCAGAGTAACTACGGTCTTCATCTTCTCACAACCAAACTTCTGTATAACAGACTTCAAATAAATACTCTGTGAAAGATGAACAGTACCTTCACTTCGATCTCTTATGATCTACATCCCAAGAATCCTCCGTGCCTCACCCAGATCCTTCATCTCAAATGCAGAACTCAATTGAGACTTCAATCTCCGAATCTCCTCTTTATTCGATGAAGCTATGAGCATGTCATCGACATAAAGCATGAGGTAGATAATGGACCCGCCAACCAACTTCCGATAGAACATGCAATGATCATAGGGACTACAAACAAAGCCTTGATCATCCATCATAAAGCATTCAAAATGCTTATACCATTGCCGTGGTGATTGCTTCAACCCGTAGAGTGACTTTTTCAATCGACATGCACGACCTTCATCACTCCCATAGCCATCAGACTGAGCCATATAGATCTCCTCTTCGAGCTCTCCGTGCATGAATGCCGTCTTGACTTCCAGCAACACCAGTTCAAGGTCGAACTGTGCAACTAATGCCAACAGGATCCGAATCGAGCAATGCTTCACCACATGAGAGAAGATGTCATTGTAATCGATACCTTCTCTTTGTGTGAAGCCCTTCGTTACGGGGCGAGTTATGTAGCGAACATCTCCTGATTCGACCCCTTGTTTCCTGGTGTAGACCCACTTACATCCAATTGCCTTCTTGCACTTCGGAAGCTCCACGAGATCCCATGTGTTGTTCTTCGCCAATGATTCCATATCTTCGTCCATCGCACTTCTTCCCTGCTTCGGGTCTTCAGATTACTCCACCTCTCCGAAAGAGTTGGAAACATCGATACATACTGCGGGAAAGGAAAATGAGACCAACTCCGAGTACCTCGCATATTTTCTTATCTCACACCTCGGCCTCGACACTGTAATAGAATCCTTCGACTGAACGACCCTTGGAGATGAGCTATCTCTACCAATTGAGCTTGAGCCACCAACTACACCATCGACGGCCTGGAGCCCGACGTCTGCTAGATCTGGTGTTGGTCGATCTGAGCCGTCGATCGACCATTGTGGAGTATCAGACACGTTGTCAAAAACCTGTTTCAATTGTATCTGTTCAACCTCCACCTTTGGCCCATTCTCCTTCTTCAGTAATGACGACTCATTAAACGTTACGTCTCTGCTCAGGATCACCTTCCTCTGTGTCGGACGCCATAGTCGATATCTCTTGACACCACTGCTGAGGCCCAAGAAGATGACTTTCTTGGCTTGAGCATCGAGTTTGTCTTCCTTCACGGCATAGTAACTTGGACAGCCCCAAACTTGAAGTGATCCACAGTCGAAAATTGGATTTCTCGACCATACCTCCAAAGGAGGTATTCTTTTAATACAGCAGATGGTAGCCGATTGACCAAATAGGTTGCATACACCGGGGCCTCTGCCCAACACTCCTGCGATAGGTAAGTAGTTGACTGCATGCATCATACTTTCTCTAGAAAAGTCCGATTCATCCTCTCTGCTACCCAATTCTACTACGGCATGCCAGCAACGGTGAAGTGTCTTTGTATCCCTTCCGATCTATAAAACTTCTCGAAGAGATCTGACCTATTCTCACCACTGTTGTCACTTCGCAGACGCTTTGATTTGCCGACCGGTCTGAGTCTCGACCAGTCTCTTTCACTCGATGAAAGTGCTAAGAACTAAGTCCTTTGAATTCAGCGGAAACAACCACACCATGCATGAGAAATTGTCGATGAACGACACAAAATAGTGTTTCCCTCCCTATGAGGCCGTCCTAGACGGGCTCCATACGTCGGCGTGTACATAGTCGAGCTTTGCCTTTGTATTGTGGATGGTCATCCCAAATGAAGCACGTGTCTGTTTTTCAAACAAACAGTGCTTGCAGAACTCGATCTTCCAGGTGTTGGCTCCCTTTAGACGACCCCCAAAGATAAGTATTTGATTGTGCATGGATTTCTCGCCCATATGACCCAGTCGCATGTGCCATAACATTGAGTCGTCCTTCTCAACCTCACGAGTCAGAGCCACTGTGCCAGCTACGATCGAGCCATTCAAATAATAGAGGTTGCCTTGGCGCTTCCCTTTCATTACGATCATTGCTCCTCTGGTCACCCTCAGAGCTCCATTCTCCATGGTCACCGATATCCCTTGGATTCGAGTGAGCCGAGCTATATGAGATTATGCCTTAGGTCAGAAACAAAGTGCACCTCCTTGATGTCTCGTGTAACATTATCGCCCATCCTCATCCGCACTGTCCGATGCACGCCGTACTACTGGCTCGGTCATCGCCCAGCAAGACCGTACACTTACCCCCTTCCCTGACGGTCGAAAATTACTCTCGATGTGGCATCATATGGAAGGAGCACCTAGGGTCGAGCACCCAACCATCTGGCGTCACACCCTCCAAAGCACCGACCAATACATACTCCTTGATCTCAACGCGATTTGCGATGTTGGCAGGTGTGTTGATCTTCTTCTTCGCCTTTCGACAGTTTATGATCCAATGTCCTCTTTCTTTACAGAAAGCACATTGGTCCTTTGCCAATGTGCGTTGGGGGCCTCTTATCTGGTTTCTGGACTTGGATCTGAAAACCCCCTTTTCTCCAACCTTCTCAACACTTCGACCCCTTACGACTGTAAGAGCATCGCTCGAAGCTCGGCTGCATGTGTCCCCATCGTTCTTCCTGAACTCGTTGCTCGTCAGAGCGGTAGACACATCTTCAAATGTGATTGATTCCTAACCATATGTAAGAACCGACACCAAGTACTCATACTCGATGAGTAGAGAGTTGAGGAGAATCATCGCCTTGTCTTCATCGTCAACCTTCACATCGACGTTCCTCAGGTCAGTAAGAAGCTTGTAGTAGTAGTCGAGGTGTTCCTATATAGAAACCCCCTCTGCTAACTTCAAACCGAAAAGCTTCTTCTTCAAGTGTAGCCGGTTCTGGATATTCTTCTTCATGTACTTGTCGCCGAGCTCCTTCTAGAACTTGCTTGCACTTATCTCCTCCATATATGGATATTTCTTCTCCTTAGACAAATAGAGGCGGATGGTACTACATGCACTCCGATTCAGAGTTCTCCACTCTTGATCGGACATGCCCATTGGCTTCTCGTTCAATGCGATATCTTGACCAAGTTGCTTCAAGATATCCATGGCTTCACATCTCCATATACTGAAGTTGATCTTACCATCAAACTTCTCGATTTCGAACTTTGTGTAATACACAATAGTCTGAGATGTTGAAGAATAACCAGAATTCGACGCCTTTGGAGAATAATCATCTCCATCGCTACTCATCTTCGTCTTCTACGTTAATCGCCAACACCGTACAGCTCTGATACCAATTTGTTGTGCGACGGAGCCCAGCTCTACCAACACAAACACAGCGGAATACTCAAGCTCGTAGGGATCGAGGACGAAAGATCAGCACCAAACAAATGGAGCACAAACAAGATTGCTTTTAGGTCATGGGCGGCCAAGGGGGAACACCGATGAGCTTTATTACGAAAAGAGAGAACAATACAAATCTTCCCTTCGTCCAACGAAGAAAAAGTACACAAGATCTCTCCAAAAACTCACAATAGAATCTCTCAAAGTTGGCTCTTAGATGGTGGCTCTATCAAAGGATACAATTGTGTACCTCAGAAACCCTAACCTAAAACTCCATATTTATAACCCTAGGTTATAATATGTGTCATCAATTGCTAGGAATTCCTAAGGATACGGATCCCGACAATTACGACATCCGATCCAATCGTCGCTCTACGCAATTAATGCTGTCGCACCCTAGTGGGCCCATCATCGCTTCCTAGTGGGCCGCATCCCAATGGGCTCACTTCGACCCATCGACCTTCCTGTTGTTTCAGCCGACCCAAGTGCCGAGCCTTGCGTACGAGCCTTCATACTTCGAGCCTCCAAGCGACCGATCGACCGAACACAGACTCTAACCGCGTTACGACCCATCGACCCAATGCCGGTCGTTCGACACTCAGACTCGAACTGACGACCCAACTGCGCTGACGAAGCCACATGCCCAACATCCTCGTATCTGACATGTGCAGAGTCGGATAGGTCGAATCCAGGCACAGATGCGTTACCTCTGCACAAGATAACTCGTCTGCTATGCAACTGCTTCCCTTGCGCCGAATCGAGCCTCCTTCTCCACAATCTCAGACATGAATTTCAATTGTCTGCGGGGGAGCGCTGTTATTCCTTCTTCTTCTTCTTCATTTTGGCTGTAGCATGCTTTGGACTTGTATCTTGCTGCTTTCACATCAAATGGCCTCGGCAAACTTCTCTTTTCCGGGCCCTTACCATTATTGGCAACTACAATTTTGACCGCACCCAGAACTCAAGTTTGAATGGGTTCATTTGGAATTAAAAAAAAGAACTATAATTACAATGTCATGAAAATGACAGTAGCCTTCAAGAAAGTTTGACCCTCTCGAACAATTGGGGCTTCTGTGCATGCTTCTGACTTCGACCCGTTGACTTTTGATTAATCAGTGGAATAAGGATCATTTGTGAGTGATGGTCAAATGGTCCGAGTAACGGTAGTTGTCAACAATTGAATCTTCTATACATACATGCTATCTGATAATTTTTCCCCATAAAATATAAGCTGATTAAGATGTTTCAAATCTATTCTGTGACACAATTCATGTCAATAACCCAAACTTTATGACAATCAAAACCTCTCACACCAAAACTCTAATATATACTAATTGGAGAAGAACGCTTACTTTTATCCTTCACATTTTACAAATCGCATAGCGTCACACAGAGAAAGAAAAGGAAACGAAGAGGAAAAGTCCATACGATATGTTCCCAATCTTAATGATGTGAAAGTTCTGATATCGAGCTAATAGTCTATAAACAAAACCATATATTACCAATTAGCGTTATTGTCGTCTTTGTAGCTTCGGTGCATCGTATTTTTCTAGAGAAATGATATTTCAAAGTCGCTTGACTCCTTAAAAAAAGGATCCACATGGGCCATATCTCTTTCAACACTTGGAAAATTCTCAGCAGAATCGATCACTTTCCTTTAAGTTTAACTCATTGCTGTAGTTTAAGATCCTCAACCTCGATTAGACTTATAATATTAATGGTGATTAATGTTCAAGCAGACTTGAGACAAGTATTAATGGCTGCAGCGTTTGTTTAATACCTGAAATCACCCACGTGTTTTTGACTTTTGCTTTTAAAATTACATGCACCTGCTTCTGTTGCATCCTGTACCTAATTATTTTGAGTCTCCTGACAAAACCCAAGACTTCAATTTTAGTTGAGGGACATCTTAATTGCCAGACCTGGAAATTTTCAGTATGTGACTGGAATTCTTCAGTATATAGTTATTAAACTATATGCAGACGAAATTTCAAATTGTTTACGGGTATTTTCTCACCGCAGGATCGTTGACCAGGGACGATGTGGTCAACGTGGTCAAAGGGTCGATGTTGAACCCTTGTGAGTGTTGAGCGCGTGTGCGCTCGGCGCGGGTTGGAGGTGGCGTCGGGGTCGAGCGCCGGATCCGAGCAGGGCGTCGGCTCCTGGCTGTAGCGGAGCGGAGGGGAAACCTCGGCTCGGTTTCTGTGGACTCGGCCTCGATCGGACGAGCGTCGAGGGGTAGCCTCGGTGCCTCGGTCTGCTCCTCCCTGAATAGACGAGAAACTCGTCAGGGTGGCCGGACCTTGGTTCCGGCCGTATCCCCTCCGATGCCTAAGTCAGATCAGGGTCTGAAGGATACTCGGCGGGGGAGGTTCGACTCGAGAGGAGATCGATACGCTGACCCACGGCGCGAGCAAGGGGAGGGGAAAGGAATGGAGTAAGACCAAGGTCGTTGATGGTATACCTTCGGTTAGAATACCTGGGGTTCGATCCTTTGCTCCGTTGTCCCTCCGGTCCTTTTATAGGTAGATCCGCCGCGTTTGCCTCTCGCCCACGTCGCCACGCCATTCCCTTCGACGGCGCCTGCCGGCATTATGGGGGAGTCGTTTGCCCCTGGTCATGCCGTCACGCCGTTCGCTTCGACGGCGCCTGCCGGCATTATGGGAGAGCCGTTTGCCCCTGGTCATGCCGTCACGCCGTTCGCCACTACGCCCGTCCTGGTGCCTGCCAGTGTCGTGGGTCTGCCCATTCCGGAGCTCCCCTGACGGGCATTTTAATGCCCCCATTCTTCGGGGGAGTGGTTTCTCCCATAGATCGTGGGCCGGTCCGGGGGTGGTTCGAGTTTGAGAGTTCCCAGGGGCCTCGTTGATTGGGCCGCGTTTTCTCCGTGGGCCTCGTCCGGCGGGGCTCAATATTGCAAGGAGGCTCATCAACAATAGTCGTATCAATTGCCCCCATCGTCTGAGCCGTTCTGATTTAGCCGGCCCGGTTCGGGCGATGTGACTGTTGGGGATTTGTCAGGCGCGTAAGTCGAGGCCAGCCCATTAAATGGGGGTCATCATGACGCGGTCGGTTTGATCTTCTCTCGGCGCGGGTTTCGAAACGATGTCGACCCTTAGATGCCGCCACGTGTCCCTCTCCAGACGGTTTGTATTCCTGGATTGTCCCGTATATAAGGTGCCGGCACTCCAGACTTCAATCCCTTCGTGCTCTTCTGATCTCGTCTTCACAGGCTTCCTCCTTTCATCACCCTTCTCCTTGCGACTCTTTTTCAAGGTAACCTCCTTCTTTTCTTTTGGTCTCATGGCCACACTTAGAATTGGCAGGTCGGCGTCAGGGCCTAGGGGTCTCCCGGCGCCCGGGTCTGGTGATATCCGACCTTCGGGGCTCAGAGCCCCTTTGGGGGCCAATCCAGTTCGGGATAAGGGGAAAGGAAAACTCTTCACGGACCCCGTCGGTGACGATGTGGCTCAGGCCGTTGAGAGATATAATGTTCCCCCGGTAGTCCTTAGTTCACCGTCTAAGGCGACTTTCCCGGTGGTCGCGGAAATTCGGGAAAGGTATTTGTGTCATCCGTACGACGTCCGGGTCCCCTTTCATGACGAGCAGATTTGCTTTCCTCGGGGTAACGAAGTCGGCGTCTATGTCGAGAGCTTTCGTCTGGGCCTCCGTTTCCCCCTTCATCCCTTCATCATCCTATTCATGGAGCGCTTGACGGTATCCTTGTGTCAGCTGACCCCGTATTTCGTGGTGGTGTTGACCGGGTTTATCATGCTCTGATGTACCCATGGCATTGAACCGTCCCTTCCACTTCTCTTTCATTACTATCGGGTCCAGACAGTCGGCCAAAGGTCATGGCAGCACCTCTGGGCTCGTGCGGGGAGGGAATGCCTGCTCGGTCTGCCCTGTTGGGTGGGGGACTGGAGCTCGAATTACGTCTTTGTCGTCTCTCTTGAGGACGCCGAGATACTGACGGGCTGGGGAGGGCTATGTCAGCACGACTTGTCGTTGGCTCTCTCCAAGGCCAACCAGGTAGCCGCTTGGCTGCTATCGTCTCTTACTTTAGAGGAGAAGTCGGTCTGGCCCCTGCTGGACAGCCTGCTTATCAAGACCGTTTTATGGTCCCCCGGTAGGCCCTTCCCTTCTTTCTGTTCCCCCTTTTGCTTACCCTGATTTTTTCTTCTTCTGCAGATATGGCCGGGAGCAAATTCACCCGCAATGTTGATGAACTCATCCGGAGGGGTTCGAGCCGAAACCGAGGGATCCCCTCGGGCCAGGCGCCTCGCCGCACCGTTGATGAAGAGGTGCGTCAGGCCGAGACGACCGTGGGTAGAGTGGAGCCCGCAGCAGTGGCGATCACCCTTCCCCCGGTTGTGGAGAACTTTCCCGAAGACGAGGCTCCGGGGGCCGAGCTTCCCTGCCCCGCCCCATCAGAGGGGAGAGATACGGGTGCCGATCCCCTCCCCCGGGCACCCTCGGGGGGTCGCGGTGCGGGGCACAAGCGCTCCCCCTACCTCCGCCGGTCCCAGCGAGAGGAAGAGGCGGAAGGAGGGTGGGGAGACCCGCGCCCGGTGGTCCCCGGGGTGTCGTCGACCTCCGGCGAGGCCCTCCGGCTGACCTTGGTGACCACTGCCACTGTCTCGGCCGAACCTTCCCTGGTGGGGGCCGGTGGTATGCTGGCCAATGCCCTGGCGGTCCCCGAGTTTGCCCCCGGGGACTCGGTGTTCGTCGACCGGACCGTGGCTAAGCAGCTGGCGCACGGCTCGGTCCTCCCGAGGGATCGAGCTCTGCTGGAAAGAGCTCCCACCGACAAGCTGTCGGACTCCCTGGTCTGGCAGCTTCAACAGGTTCGGCTGCCCTGCTGTTTTTGAATCAGTCTCGTGATTGTTCCCCGTATAACTCCTTTCTTTGCGTAGGCCACCACGATGGCCGTCGAGGCGCAACGTCGTGCGGCCTGGGCGAGGGAGTTGGAAGAGACCTTGGTCCGAGAGTGAGCAAGGGCCAGGGACGCCGAGGTGGCCCTCCGAGAGGCGTGCATGGAATCTCGTCATTTACGACGTGGGTGGAAGAACTTGCCGGTCAGGCGATGGATCTTCGGGGCGAGCTGGACGATGCTAAGAGGTCAGCCCGAGAGGCGGAGGAGGCGTTTTGCCAGGAGAGGAGCGATCTCCGGAGCGAGCTGGCAGACTTGCGCCAGATGACCCGGTTTGTCGATGAGGTGGAGCGGGGCATCAGCGGGGTCCTGGGGAAAGGATCACGGTGGTTCTTAGGGAGGCCTTCAGTTCCTACGAGGATATTCTCGCCCCTCGGATTGTTGACGTCATCCGAGATTCCTTCCACCGGTTTGTGGAGCACGCCCGGCAGCCACTTCCACCCGTTGATCCCCCGCGCTCTGAGCAGGGCGAGGTGCCAGAGGATGCTTCCTCCCGTGCCCAAGGGCCTTAGGCCTTTGTATTTCTCCCCCCTTTTTCTTCCTTTTTTGGGCCTGTAATTTTTACGACTTTATTTACAAAGTTTTGCTGCTGGGGATTTTCCGCCCCGTGGGGACCCTTAGCCTTTTTGGCTCCTTACTATATTTTCGCCATAGTCTTTCTTTTAGCCGTTATGCTTGGTTTGCTTAAATAGTCGCCCCGCAGGAGGATGGGCTGTTCCCCATCTCACGGTCAGTAGGATAGGCCGTTCAGTGAAGGGGGCGGCCCCTTGGCTTAAGATCCGCCGAGTCCCTCATCCGGGGGGAGTCACCCCTAGCCCTCCAAGCGAGCGGGTCCTTATGTCGGCGAGTGGTCTGCCCCTCGGCTTGTAACCACCGACGTCACCTCCTGCCGGGGAGTTGCCCCCGACCTTACGAGCGGGCGGGTCGTTTGGTCGGCGAGGGAGGCTATCCCTTGGCTTACGACTGACCGATGTCCCCGTCTGCTGGGGGAGCTGCCCCCGGCCTTACGAGTGGGCGGGTCGTTCGGTCGGCGAGGGAAGCGATCCCTCGGCTTACGACCGACCGATGTCCCCGTCCGCTGGAGGAGTTGCCCCCAGCCTTACGAGCGGGCGGGTCGTTCGGTCGACGAGGGAAGCTATCCCTCGACTTACGACCGACCGATGTCCCCGTCCGCTGGGGGAGTTGCCCCCAGCCTTACGAGCGGGCGGGTCGTTCGGTCGGCGAGGGAAGCTATTCCTTGGCTTACGACTGACCGATGTCCCCGTCTGCTGGGGGAGTTGCCCCCAGCCTTACGAGCGGGCGGGTCGTTCGGTCAGCGAGGGAAGCTATCCCTCGGCTTACGACCGACCGATGTCACCGTCCGATGGGGGAGTTGCCCCCAGCCTTACAAGCGGGCGGGTCGTTCGATCGGCGAGGGAAGCTATCCCTCGGCTTACGACCGACCGATGTCCCCGTCCACTGGGGGAGTTGCCCCCAGCCTTACGAGCGGGCGGGTCGTTCGGTCGACGAGGGAAGCTATCCCTTGGTTTACGACCGACCGATGTCCCCGTCCACTGGGGGAGTTGCCCCCAGCCTTACGAGCGGGCGGATCGTTCGGTCGGCGAGGGAAGCTATCCCTCGGCTTACGACCGACCGATGTCCCTGTCTGCTGGGGGAGTTGCCCCCAGCCTTACGAGCGGGCGGGTCGTTCGGTCGGTGAGGGAAGCTATCCCTCGGCTTACGACCGACCGATGTCCCCGTCTGCTGGGGGAGTTGCCCCCAGCCTTACGAGCGGGCAGGTCATTCGGTCGACGAGGAAAGCTATCCCTCGGCTTACGACCGACCGATGTCCCCGTCTGCTGGGGGAGTTCCCCCAGCCTTACGAGTGGACGGGTTATTCGGTCGGCGAGGGAAGCTATCCCTCAGCTTACGACCGACCGATGTCCCCGTCTGCTGGGGGAGTTGCCCCTAGCCTTACGAGCGGTTTTTTAGATCGGCCCACTGGGGGAGTTGCCCCCAGCCTTACAGTCGATTGTCTCGGTCTGGGGCCTCCGGTCTGTCGAGTTGAAGCATACCCTCTGGGTGAGGAGATCGAGTTCCCAATCGTGCCATTCATCAAAAAATGGAAAAGGAGACCGCCTTTGTATCAATAAGGCACCTTCTTCTTCTTCATCCCACAACGCAGTACATTTGGAGGTAAACAAGCAAAAAGACACTAGGAGTCCTGGGCGAGACTGCCCCCCGTCTGGCGAGGCCGCGGCCGTCGGTCCCGTCCGCTCACTCGATGATGCATAGGGGCGCCTGGACCACGTTCACCTTCTTCCCTTTGTCCAGCTGCCCGGATGTCCCCTCGCTTGGGGTGGGATCGTCGGTGAAGTTCTTTAAGTGGCCCCGACTCACTAGCTTCTCTATATCTTTCTTCTAATGCCAGCAATCATCGGTGTCGTGGCCGTTGTCCTTGTGGTATTTGCAGTATTTTTCTTCGTCTCTCCCGCCCCTTTTCATCTTCGGAGGAGGTCGGTTCATGCGCCCCTCCTTCTGTACCTGCGCGAGGACCACATCCAGGGCAGCGTTCAGCTGGGTGTGCCGTGGGTCCTCTCTTCGCTGCTTGCCACGGGCCTTTTTCTCCTGTCGTCGCTCTTCTGAGCCGCGGCGCTCACTCTCGTCGCACCAGGATCCTCGCTTGGCCCTTCCTTCGTCGACGGCCAGGGCCTCTTCCGTCAGCATGAAGCGCTCAGCTCGCGCCATGACCCCGGCAAGGTCCTTCGGGGGGTCGTTGTGCAACGATTTCTTCAGGCCCCCGTGCCGTAACCCCTTCTTTAGGGCCGTCTTCACTACCAGCTCGGGGTAGCTCTCTACGTTGAGTCTCTCTGTGTTGAAGCGGCACATGAAGTGCCTCAGGGATTCCCCGGGACCCTGCACCACATTAAAAAAAAGTTTCGAATCCGGCTTCACCCGCCGTCCGGCCACGAACTGTCTGCAGAACAACTGGACGAGCTCCTCGAAGCTATCGATGGATCGATTGGGCAGGCTGTGGTACCAGGTCCTCGCCGCCTTCTGGAGGGTGGAATAAAAACCTCTACATAGCAGGGTGTCGTCCGCTCCCTGAAATGCCATGACCCCCTCATAGTCCATCACGTGGTCGGCAGGATCGCCCGTGCCGTCGTACTTCTCCAGCATCGGCACCTTGAAACTCGAGGGCACTCGTGCCTCGATTATCCTCCGGGTCAGGGGGCATCGTTCACCATTAACGCCCCCCGGCCGTCCTCCTTCGTTCATCTCGCGCTCGCCAGGCGACAGTGGGGGGACGGGTTCAGGCTTGGCCGCCTCTAGTGTCCCCCGAAAGCCAGGGGCGGGGCTCCTTCGGGGCGTGTCCCTCTTCCTGCCCCGACGCTCCCGCCTATCCTGCTTCGCCTGGGGGGGACTTCCGCTCCGACGGGACCGATCCCTAAAGTCTCGGTGATCATCCCGCCGGTGCCTGGATGAATATGATCGTCTAGTCGAGGCGGTTGTCGATCTTCCCTCAGATTGCTCGAAGCCCCTCTTGCCTTCCGCGTGATACGAGGCGGGGGTGGGAGACCGTGCTGGGTCGAAGCCTGGCATAGTGAATTGCCGCTCCAGGTTGGGCCTCCCGTTCCCGTGGTCAGTGACCACGACAGACCGCATAGATTGGTGGCCTCCTCCCCAGTGGTGGGCCTCGCTCAGCTCATCTCCCTGGACGGGCACGTCGCCGACGAGTTGCTGAATCGTAGCAGCCAACGTCCGGATGTTGGCGTTAGTCTCCTGGGCGAAGGTGCGGAGCTGCTCTTGGGTGACCGATCGGGACTTACCTGTCCCCTCGGTGGTGTGGCTGAGCTGATTTTCGGGGGAAATGTAATTTCCCTCATCCTGGATGGGGGGCAGGCGCCCCGCTCCATTGCAAATGGTTTCCATTTCGGTGGGTTGACGTGGGCTTGCTTCGCATTCCCACAGACGGCGCCAGATGTTTACGGGTGTTTTCTCACCGCAGGATCGTTGAACAGGGACGGTGTGGTCAACGTGGTCAAGGGGTCGATGTTGACCCCTTGGGAGTGTTGAGCGCGCGTACGCTCGGCGTGGGTTGGAGGTGGCGTCAGGGTCGAGCACCGGATCCGAGCAGGGCGTCGGCTCCTGGCTGAAGCGAAGCGGAGGGGAAGCCTCGGCTCGGTTTCTGTTGACTCGGCCTCGGTCGGACGAGCGTCGAGGGGTAGCCTCATCGCCTCGGTCTGCTCCTCCCTGAATAGACGAGAAACTCGTCAGGGTGGCCGGACCTTGGTTCCGGCCGTATCCCATCCGATGCCTAAGTCAGATCAGGGTCTGAAGGATACTCGGCAGGGGAGGCTCGACTCGAGAGGAGATCGATACGCTGACCCACGGCGCGAGCATGGGGAGGGGAAAGGAATGGCGTAAGACCAGGGTCGTTGATGGTATACCTTCGGTTAGAATACCTGGGGTTCAATCCTTTGCTCCGTTGTCCCTCCGGTCCTTTTATAGGTAGATTCGCCGCGATTGCCTCTTGCCCACGTCACCATGCCATTCCCTTCGACGGCGTCTGTCGGCATTATGGGGGATCCGTTTGCCCCTGGTCATGCCATCACGCCATTCGCTTCGACGGCGCCTGCCGGCATTATGGGGGAGCCGTTTGCCCCTGGTCATGCCGTCATGCCGTTCGCCACTACGCCCGTCCTGGTGCCTGCCAGTGTCGTGGGTCTACCCATTCCGGAGCTCCCCGACGGGCATTTAATGCCCCCATTCTTCGGGGGAGTGGTTTCTCCCATAGATCGTGGGTCGGTCCGGGGGCGGTTCGAGTTTGAGAGTTCCCGGGGGCCTCGTTGATTGGGCCGCGTTTTCTCCGTGGGTCTCGTCCGGCGGGGCCCAATCTTGCGAGGAGGCTCATCAACAACAGTCGTATCACAAATAATCTAGAAATATTTTACTCTTGCATCAAGTATTTATCAATTTATTACTTCTAAAATGTTGATTTTGTCGCCACATTTTGCATAGATAAAACATGTCAAAATCATTTAAAATTTAGTTTGTAAGTAGTTAAAACATGTTACATCACATCTAAACAGAGTTTTAATTATGATTACCTTTTAAATAATTAGGTTACTAGGATCTGCCTGATTGACCTATCTTGGCGAGATATAGTGTTTAAAAGATATATACATTAGAACTAAAAATCTAGATTAATGTATAGTCAAATAATATAGATCTAGTTATACCACATGCTAAATCTTAAAATGTTACCTTCTCTGTTTAGTGGAAGCGTACTTGAGTCCATCGCTAATAGTCTGAAAGAGATCCTGACGATAACGAAGCGGATGATCTTCCAGAACAGCACGAATTAACCGTTGGAGAAATCCTTTGGCTTTCTCCCGGTTTCTCTCCTAGCGACGGGACATAGAAAAGACGGCTAACTTGTTCGTGTGCTCCGGGAATCATGACCGCATATATATAGAGGCTAGCCTCCTTAGCCCTATAGTTTCCTATTCGGTCCATCAACTAATTGAAGCCCAATAGCCTCTACACATAAAGCCCCACAACCTATATGACTCCTTTAAGACCACTCAACTTAATAAATGAGATCACTTATATATTGGGCTTTAATAGAACAGTGTAGCACTATATAATTATATTCTTATATTAGCCCAACGTTGGATTAAGATCCAACTATGTTGGATAAGTTCCAACCATCTCCCACTTGGGCTATATGCTAAACCATATAATTATATTTCATTGTGCATACAACCAAATAAGATCTTAACTTACTGTCATTTCTTTAATGAGTCAAAAAACAATCCGGCCCATCAATTAGATTAGCAAGGTATCAAGGAGATCTTCGTCGCAGTAATTGCCGCTCGACCCATCAGTGGTCACCGTGCTAATACAAAAGAATGACATGGATTATGAAGTGGGATGTGTAGCATGGAAATTACATGTAATGTGATCTAACATGTCTATTTCTAACTGATCCTCCTTAACCTTAGTGAGATCATAAACATACCAAAATCGGAGTGAAGCCGAACTGAACCGAAACTTTATTTTTGATCAGAAAATAACCTCAAGCTTACGCTGTAGACTTAATTTTATCTATCATATAAGCACCCAAAAGAACAAACTCCCACAAAACTGAATGTTCTTAATGAAATGACATCCATATGAGTAGCTAGCTCATAAAACCTTTTTAATGTCATTTCCTTACTATAACGGATCTGTAATTACATGGTTTGTTCCGATGTGCTCATTAGACAATTATACACTCCTATTATTAATCAACATTCTCGGAACTTGATCTCTGAATATCTTAACTTTGTCGAGGTCCTGTTATTGCTAGAATATAAAACTGCAGACTTCATTGTCGCTAAATAAACTGTGTGGTGTTTCAACACCATCCCTAATTTGCAGCATAGTGACAAAATATGCAGATATATTTCTTGATTTGGATGTCACATAATATGATATGAAATCTAAAGCCATGTCAGAAGAGACTATATAAAAGGAACCATTTAGATCTCTTTTAGTAGATGGCGCCTGACATAGATTTTCATACATTCTTTGCATCTAATAAATGATTAGAGTCAGTATACCAAAATGATCTCAAACCTTTTTTACTACTGATCCTTGAACATGTAACCCTTTTGTTCTCC
>JAULAV010002697.1:0-39792 GCA_030789695.1 Scilla litardierei | reverse complement strand
CAACTCTCATTTTGTTGCTTATCAAGTTCATTACATTTATTGAAATCCACGTTATTTTAATTAAAGCGAGATTTAAGTATTTGTTGTGCATATGTGTTCTAATTTCATATTGACATGTGTTCACGAGATCTTGCATACCTTGGGTTCTTATATTTTCTGAATTTAAGGTTGAACCCCTTGTCTCCATTACACGACACCGTCTCACATCTCCATTGTATCCCTCTCCCGGGTTCGCTTCTTACTAGTCTTCCTCAAGGACGAGTAAGAGGCAAGCTTGGGGATTTTGATGTCATTATATTTCACGTTTTATCTATATGATTACAAGTCAAAATGATTGCTCAATTACATATTTCATACGCTTTTATGCTCATAATTGGAACTATTGTACTTTAAGAGCGTTTGGTTGCATTTCAGGGAATATCGAGCGATTTGGAGTATATTGGAGGAGAGAGCGCGTGCTTCGACACCAGAACTCCTGAGGCACCGCATTCGGTTACTCAAAACTACTGGGGAGCAAGAAAGGGGCAAGAGAGAAAGAGCGAAGAAGAAGACTTATGGATTCCAGGTCGCTCGGTTGAGCACTCCATAGCGCTTGATCGAGCTATGATGCGGCAAAAAAATAGAGTGATATTCTATCCCCTGTGAGTTTTTTGTATTTTTATGATATTTGTTGCAGATAGTAGACTTCAAGATGGTTCCAACGCCACCAAGAAAACACCAATCGGAGGTCGGATGAGCTCTGAAAAATTTCTGCAAGCTGATACTACAGTGCTGAAATCTGTTTTCGACTACCTACTCGACCGAGCAGCCACCTACTCGACTGAGCAGAGTGATAACTCGACCGAGCAGATACCTACTCGACCGAGCAGCTACCTATTCAACCGAGCAGACCCTACTCGGTCCGAGTAGGCAGAGCATGGTTTTGGGGGAGAATTCGGACTTCCTGACGACTCGACCGAGCAGCTACCTACTCGACCGAGCGGCTACCTACTCGACCGAGCAGACCCTACTCGGTCCGAGCACCCAGAGCAGCATTTTTGGGGGAAGAATCTAAACTTCCTGACGACTCGACTGAGCAGGGGGCTACTCGACCCGAGTCGCCGCGGGCCCAGAACTTAAGTTGCGTCCAGATTGGGCTTTGGGCACGATTTGGAGGGGGATTTTTGGGTTGTTTCCAGGGTTTTAGGGGGGGAATATATATCTGAAGGGTAGCGTCATTAAATGTAACTTTTTGGGAGCTTAGATCTCATATTTTTAGGAGTTTTGGAGACAATCTTTTGGGAGTTAGGCTACGCCATAGGCCCCTCCCTTGTATCAAGATAAGTACTTTTGTCCTTTTGAATTCCATTGTTATTTCTTTGTGATTTCTTATTGAATATCTCTTTGATGCATGCTATGATGAATTCCCTTGCTATTATCTAATCTTCTATTGCTTTTCCTATGATGCATGCATAGTTCTATCTAGGGCTAATGGATTAGCCCTAGGATTTTAGGATTTAGATGTAAAGTTGGGATTTTTATGGTGCATTGGTGTAATAGGGACGCATTTTGGTTGATCTTGCAAAGTTTGTTGGAGAACTCGTATTGAGATCGTGCCCACAGTCGGTGGAATCGATTTGCTTAAGGAGTATCCTATAGGCTAAATTAGGGAGTTTGTGGATTCCATTGGGACACATGACCATGCCCAGCTCGTGTCTTGATGGGATCCACCGACAAACTATATTACTAATTGACGGCACTGGCATTGCGTCAATGAGAGCCACCAAAATACATTGAAGCTCTAACCCACGAGAGTGGCATGAGCTAAGATCATTCCATCCACGAGAGTGGCGTAAATATTGTCGATTCTTAATGCACGTGTCGTGTGCGCCTACGGGTTAATGCGATGCGTTAGATTCATGGTGCTTAGAACAAGAATTCTACATTTTAGATGCGACAATCCCTATAAAACCGATGCAACGTAAGATTCTTAACCGAGCATCAACATTTAACAATCCTAGCGGTGAGTCCTAATGCCCTAGTCTTTTATTCCTTTCTTTGCGGAGTTCCTTGTTTGCAACATTGAGTGACATGACCTTCGCATCCATCACCATTACGACCCCCCATACTCCACATCCACCAATAAATCCGCAAGTTTAACTCAACCTAGGAGTAGATAGGTAGTATCGCATCACTTCACCGTGTTCGATACCCGCTTGTCGCTATACCGTTCGCTTGCGGTAAACACCATCGTTTCGGAGTTAGTTTTAGGTCGAGCACTACGCCCTGAAGTAACTCACAGACACAGTGACGACTGTGTCAGCGACTAGAGACGTGGAGCTATCTACTGAGTCTGCAGACCATGCCACTTCCATAGCTTATCCTTGAGAAGTCTACATCAAAGGCGATGAGACGAAGCACACATCTTCAGAGGAGCTCCATTGGATTCAGTAGCTACCATATATGAGCGATACTTGTATAGATGAGCGATGCTTGCATTTTGTATTTTTTTCGAAACGTTGTAAATAAGATTGACGTATAGATGCCTAGGAGATTTGCAAGCATGAAACTTGTATAGATCAGGGGGAGTTAAATGTAGAGTTGTACTTTTTTTCCTTAGCTATGGTTTTTCTCACCGTGTTTTTCATAGCCAAAGGGTTTAACGAGGCAACCACATTAACTCTGAATCAAGAGGTATCCACCCCCTAGTGATATCCCCAGAACATGGGAAATTAAAGAGACTTGTAGTCTTTAAACCAGGATCCAGAAGTATCCACCCTTGTAATACTCATAAGCACTATGAATCCTGAAGTATTCATATGTCGAGTTTACAATGATGGATGGATAAGGGAAAGTGTTATGAATAGGCCTTGTGACCTTTGGTATCCACCATGATTGTAAAAGACCCTTGGTATCCATCTTAATTTATAATTTGTATTGCTCCCAAACCAAACGCAGGTTATAATAAAAGATGATTTATTTTCTCCAAAATCAAATAGAAATCTACTAAGTTTCAAGGACATCCGTTTAAACGGATATCACTTGGAAACTGATAATTTCAATAGCGTTGAATATTTCTATGTTACTCGTCATAAGGATGGTATCAAAACCATCCTAGAACGTTTTAAAGGACTCCCGTCGGACCTTTATCAAACATACATTCAACCAATAGAAGCTAATCTGATGGTGCACTAGCAGTGTTCTACATCACCAGAATTCCATCTCTGGCATTATAGACTAGGTCGCCCAGGATCGGTTATAATGCACCGCATCATCTCCCAATCCATTGGACACAATTTTAAGAACCGAAATATTCTTCAAATGGGTGATTTTCCTTCTCCCCCCCGTTATAAGGGTAAATTAATCACGAGACCATCCCACCTGAAAGTGGGGTTTGAGTCTCCTAGCTTCTTAGAGAGAATATATGGAGACATTTTTGGATCAATTCACCCATCAAGTGGTCCATTTCGGTACCAAATGGTACTGATAGATGCATCTTAAAATGGTCATTTATGTGCCTTTTGTCCACCCGCAACCTAGCTTTTCTAAAGCTATTGGCACAAATAATAAAGTTACAGGCACATTTTCCAGGTAACCATATAAAAAAATATGTCTGGATAATGCTGGGGAACTCACTTCAGAAGTCTTTCAAGACTACTGCCAAGCAACTGGCATTGAAGTTGAACATCCAGTAGCTCATGTTCACATCTAGAATGGGTTAGCTGAGTCTCTTATAAAGAGACTGCAATGGATTGCTCACCCATTGCTAATGCAATTACAGTTGCATGTGGATGCATGGGGACATGCCACTTTGCATGCCACTTCGCTTATCAGAATACGACCCTCTGGTCGTCATATTTTATCGCCGATGCAGCTTGCATCTGGTGCACCTCCCAATATTTCTCACTTGAGAGTATTCGATTGTGCAATCTATGTTCCCATAGCACATCCTCAGAGGACTAAATTGGGTCCTCAATGCCGTCTTGGTATTTACGTAGGTTAGACAGTAAGACTTTGTCTCATTATGATCCGCGTACAAATCTGTGTGAAGATGAGATCTGAAGATCCTTCACATTCAGAATACAATACATTTACTCCTGGACAAATTCACTGATAACCAGAAGATTATCATATCAAACGTCCCTGCTGCCAATACGCCAGCTAGGATTGACATCTCCAAAGATGGGTGCAATCCATCGGCAGCGGAATCAGCCGTACCTCAAATAAAAAGAGGACGACTGCCTAGCTCCAAGGATAAATTTCCTTGCAAGAGGAAAATACCTGGAGAAATAACGAATATCCCACCACAGGATGCTGAGTTCAGACCAGTAACCTCTCCACTCCTTCAGTCCCCCGAAGAGGAAAATACAGGAGAAATATGATTAAATTTCGTACGTACTGGGGAGGTACTGGACAGAAAAAGCACTGTTGTTGATGACGACTTCGCGTTCGATATTGTTGTTCACGTCGATCAATGCGACGATGATATCGATCCACGATATTTAGCTGAATGCAAACATAGATATGATTGGCCAAAGTGGAACGAGGCAATAGGAGTAGAGCTGGACTCACTCTTGAAACACAAAGTTTTTGGACCAGGAGTCCAAGCACCAAAAGGTGTAAAACCTGTGGGATACAAATGGGTATTCGTCAGAAAAAGAAATGAAAATAATCAGATCGTACGCTACAAAGAATGCCTTGTAGCTCAGGGGTTTTCCCAACGACCGGGGATAGATTATGAAGAAACATATTCCCCGGTCATGGATGCGATCACTTTCTAATTTCTTATAGGCTAACAGCTAGGGAAGGCTTAGATATGTAGCTCATGGACGTTGTGACTGCATATCTATATGGAAATATTGATAAAGATATCTATATGAAACTACCAGATGGCTTTAAACTGCCTACAGAGATAAAATATAGACCTCGAGACGTCTACTCTGTTAAGCTACAAAGATCATTATATAGTCTAAAACAATCGGGAAGAATGTGGTATAACAGACTCAGTGAGTCCTTGTAAAACAAAGATTCATCAAAAATGAAGTCTGCCCTTACATCTTTATAAGATCAAAGGGAACATGATTTGTAATAATCACCGTTTACATAGATGACCTTAATCTTAAAGGATCTCCTGAAGAGATAACTGAGATATCTGAAAGCCTAACAAATACTTTTTAAATGAAAGACCTAGGCAAAACAAAGTATTGTCTTAGCTTTGGTGGGCTCCGAAAGGTGCTCTCTCTCAAGCGCAAAAGTCAGTACAAGTAGTAAAATCTGGGAGTCCAGATGTCGAATCCACGGGAAGAAATCTGTTGCAACCACAATTCAAATCAAATAGAAATCCTACGAAAAGAAACTAAACACTTCAACAATGGTGACGGTGATGGTGATGTGAACACGTGAAAAATACGAACAAAGAAATTCGTGTACAAAAATACCTATAAAGAGTATGCACATGGTATGGGTTCGTTAGGATCAACGATTCGTATTAATTTGGTTGACGGGTATAACGCAATGAATTCTCCTTTTGGGAGCAATTCACCGGAAAATACCCAATATAACTCAATGAATTCTCCTTTTGGGAGCAACTCATCGGAAGATGCCCTTTTGGGGGTTCAAGCAAAATATTCAAAAAGATCGTCGCTAAAGCTATAATACGATATGAAACTCTCTTTTGGAGAGATCAAAACTACGGTATGAAACTCCCTTTTGGGGAGATCAAAACTCACCCTTTTAGGGCGATTATCAACTTAAATAATTCTTTTGGAATCTAAAAAAGTCGATTTACGAACAAAGATTACAACTTTAGCGGCGTTTAACGATCTAGCACAAGGAATTTCAACCAAACTAACACAAATTACATCCCCTAACTACTCCATACCATGCACAACAGAGATTTAGCTACACATCATGCAAAAATAAACAAGTTTCATAGCCAAATACTTCAAGTTCATAGCAAAATACAATAGAAAACACCAAAATACGGGATAGAAGTTGAAGAAAATATCACCAATTCTCCTTGAAAAGACTTCAAACTCTCTGGAAATAATAAAACAAGCCTCTGGAATTTTACAGAATTTTTCAGGGGGAGAATATGGCTCCTAGAGTCTCCAATACGCCCAAAATACGCCCCAAACTGCTTGAATTCGCCCAAAAAACCCTAAATACGCTTATATAATAAGATTGCGGGTTTGGGGTTGCTAACGGGTCTAAACCCGCATCCATTTCACGCCCGAATGCATCTGTGCCGCACATCTGGGTCGGATCAAACGTGAGCCGCACATCGCAGCGGGATTGAACTTCATGCCGCCACGTGTCCAAGCGGATCACACAATCCGCTTCACATCAGCTCGAACCCAGCTCAGATGCTACGGACCGTCGGATCAGCATCGTGCGCACGAAAGTGCGCCACGTCACACGCAAATTTTGCCCGCTTCGTTTCGAATACAACTCCGCTTCGGATTTGATTTCCGCCGTTGGATTATCATCCAACAGCTGTGAAGACGCCACGTCACCTCAAAGCTTTTGAATCCGAGTACGCTCCGCTGAGTTCTTCGTCGTCCATCCGATCGCGATCGGACGAGCGTAGTGTCGCCACGTAGCGGCAAATTCGAGTTCGATTTGGGCTGTGCTCCACCGTCCATTCTTCGATCGACGTTCCAGATTAAGCCACGTCGCCGAGTATTTTGATTTCAAAGGCCTTGATTGTGGGCCGTTGGATCGAGATCCAACAGTTAGCAGCGTGCCGCGTCGCCCATGGCTCTGGAGCGTCGGATCAGGCGGGAGTAAGCGGATGGCTGCCACGTGGCGTGCCGTGATTCGCTGCTGACCGTATTTCCGTATTTAATTGCATATTTCTCCATTTAAATTGTATTCTGCATTCAAAAATTCATAGTAATTAGCACAGATCTCAGAAAAATACAAATAAATAGTCGTTGGAATCGTGAGATTGAGACCAAGCTAGGAAAAATATAAAATGTGCAGAATTGCATCGTTAATTTCTGTTTTGTGCTCAAATAGTATGTTTTCTCTAATAAATAAATGTGTAGAAAATACGTATGAATTAGAGAACAATGTAGCATCACATGAGCACAAAATAGGGCTAAATGGGGGGTTAAATATGTAATATTGAACCCGAATCACACCCCCCAACTAGCGATTTGCTAGTCTCTAGCAAAAAGAGCGATTAATACGGATGATTAATAAAACAATAAGTTCTTTCAATCGCTTATGGCATGGCTCAATAATACGCATTCCAACATGGTCTTGGCCATCAATATACACATCCATGAACAAAATCAATCACATGAAATTTTCTCTAATTTAGTATGAATAAATAACATACAAGCATCGTTTTGCACAAGCGAAAGTATAACACGTCGTTATATACTAGTTTTCTTGTTTCCAAGGAATTGGCCTATCAAAACAATCATTCAAGACGTGGGTATTGAAGTTGCTTAGTATATTCACCATTTCTTTTCTTTTATTCGTTCCGCGTAACGCGCATCAAGCAACATTCGCAGAAAAATGTATAACTTGGATCGCTCCATCAAATGAGTGAGTTTCCTGTCAATGGCTCCCAAATCAGACGATAATAGGGCATTAGGCCAAAAAGGACCCCTCGGACTGTACTACTCGAGCCAACCAAGTTATTTATTAGTGACATACTTATTCATTCATTTTTCATCATTCATTTTTCTTTTCATTTTCTTTTCTTTCTTTTCTTTTCTCCATCTTTTTGTAAGCAACTCAAAACCCATGAATATAAACATTAATAACAAAGGCCAAATTCCTCTTCAACTTGGAAACTATTCTTAAAAATCGTGTATACTTAAGCTTTTTCCATCACATTAGCATGCATGAAATCAATTCAAACTATTTCGAGATATTAATCATGGAAATTGAAAATTTTCATGAATAGCATATTAACGGCAATTCCATGAAGGAAAAATAATTAATCAAGCCATAAACAATTTTTAGAACACAATTAACGTATAATCATCCGCATTTGAGGCATATGATGGAGTTTTAAATGATGAGATTTGGTGATTTATTCTTCTCAAAAAAAAATCCTAAGGTCTCATACACACCCCCCAACTAAAGATGGACATTGTCCTCAATGTCGGAAGAGGTACGAGTTTATTGAAGCGAGCAACCTAGAAAGCATATAAAAACTACACTACTGGAAAGAACACACCGTGATCAAATGGCGGATCCCGAATCTTTGATGGTGGAGGAAGTTGTTCGATTTGCTCCTTGCGCTCCTCGGCGATTATTCTTCCTCCAACGACTAAACTGGATCCCAACAACGTGACTCCCAGCATCTCTATAAGATGTCCACCTATATCCTGCAAGTGATGAGTCACGTCAATCCATTTTAGTTTAAAATTCTTCGAAATAAAATTATTCCAAATGTAGTCATCAAAATAAGTGAAAGAAATTAAAATAAGTTGACGACTACTCCCTGAAAGATTTGCACTACTCTCTGTACGATGCTCGATCGTTGTGGAGAGGGGTAAATGATTTTGGGACAAAACTGGAGGAGGGCATGGTTCTGACTCCATGGAGATAATCTCAAAACCCTTTTCCCTAGCTGTCTCCTCCTCTCGTTCATCCAAAATTGCTAGCTCGTCCTCTCTTTTGCGCACACTTTCTGCCATGTATATATTTATATTCGTGTCCTCGCTCGGTATTCCTGCAATAGAAGATGAACTCGTATTAGATTCTTGAAATCGAGTTTCAAAAGCATTACCTTCTTCTAAGCAAGCGGTAATCAGAGTAAGATCTTCAATGGATTTCTGAATCTGCCGACTCCGAGCAAGGAAATTCTCCTGGAATTGATGGGATGTGGCCTCCTGTGTCTGAATAGTCTGGCAAGCTTCCTCTTTCAAGGATTGCAAAGGTACGTCTACGCTTTGCTCTTCTTGATCGAGGCATGAAGGCTCCGTTGAATCGCTCTCTGAAGTCTCTTCCACGGTTTCTTCGTTTTCTTGCAGAGCCTCCATGTATTCCCACGCCACTGTCGGCGTCATGCTTCCCAATAATTCCTGCAGCTGTGGATGTAGTCCATCTAGGAAGAACGCCATAAGCTCTTCATTTGTGTACCCATGCTGCGGATAGCTCGACATAATGTCTGTGAACCTCCTCCAGGCCTGAAAGAAAGTTTCACAGTCAGTTTGATTAAAATTAACAATTTTGAGCTTCCCCATTCTATGTTTGTGTGCATTAGCATATCGTGCATCATAGAGATTGTTTGTGTAATATAAGTTCATATATTCCATTTTGAAATAAAAATAAAAATAAATAAAAAAAAGTTTATGTACAGTAAAGTGGAAAGATCTCACCGGAGGTCCTCTAAATGAAATAAACCGTAGTCACAAACCATTCCTCCCCGGCAACGGCGCCAAAAACTTGGTGGGCTCCGAAAGGTGCTCTCTCTCAAGCGCAAGAGTCCGTACAAGTAGTAAAATCTGGGAGTCCAGATGTCGAATCCACGGGAAGAAATCTGTTGCAACCACAATTCAAATCAAATAGAAATCCTACGAAAAGAAACTAAACACTTCAAAAATGGTGACGGTGATGGTGATGTGAACACGTGAAAAATACGAACAAAGAAATTCGTGTACGAAAATACCTATAAAGAGTATGCACATGGTATGGGTTCGTTAGGATCAACGATTCGTATTAATTTGGTTGACGGGTATAACGCAATGAATTCTCCTTTTGGGAGCAATTCACCGGAAAATACCCCATATAACTCAATGAATTCTCCTTTTGGGAGCAACTCATCGGAAAATGCCCTTTTGGGGGTTCAAGCAAAATATTCAAAAAGATCGTCGCTAAAGCTATAATACGATATGAAACTCTCTTTTGGAGAGATCAAAACTACGGTATGAAACTCCATTTTGGGGAGATCAAAACTCACCCTTTTGGGGCGATCATCAACTTAAATAATTCTTTTGGAATCTAAAAAAGTCGATTTACGAACAAAGATTACAACTTTAGCGGCGTTTAACGATCTAGCACAAGGAATTTCAACCAAACTAACACAAATTACATCCCCTAACTACTCCATACCATGCACAACAGAGATTTAGCTACACATCATGCAAAAATAAACAAGTTTCATAGCCAAATACTTCAAGTTCATAGCAAAATACAATAGAAAACACCAAAATACGGGATAGAAGTTGAAGAAAATATCACCAATTCTCCTTGAAAAGACTTCAAACTCTCTGGAAATAATAAAACAAGCCTCTGGAATTTTACAGAATTTTTCAGGGGGAGAATACGGCTCCTAGAGTCTCCAATACGCCCAAAATACGCCCCAAACTGCTTGAATTCACCCAAAAACCCCTAAATACGCTTATATAATAAGATTGCGGGTTTGGGGTTGCTAACGGGTCTAAACCCGCATCCATTTCGCGCCCGAATGCATCTGGGCCGCACATCTGGGTTGGATCAAACGTGAGCCGCACATCGCAGCGGGATTGAACTTCATGCCGCCACGTGTCCAAGCGGATCACACAATCCGCTTCACATCAGCTCGAACCCAGCTCAGATGCTACGGACCGTCGGATCAGCATCGTGCGCACGAAAGTGCGCCACGTCGCACGCAAATTTTGCCCGCTTCGTTTCGAATACACCTCCGCTTTGGATTTGATTTCCGCCATTGGATTATCATCCAACAGCTGTGAAGACGCCACGTCGCCTCAAAGCTTTTGAATCCGAGTACGCTCCGCTGAGTTCTTCGTCGTCCATCCGATCGCGATCGGACGAGCGTAGTGTCGCCACGTAGCGATGAATTCGAGTTCGATTTGGGCTGTGCTCCACCGTCCATTCTTCGATCGACGTTCCAGATTAAGCCACGTCGCCGAGTATTTTGATTTCAAAGGCCTTGATTGTGGGCCGTTGGATCGAGATCCAACAGTTAGCAGCGTGCCGCGTCGCCCATGGCTCTGGAGCGTCGGATCAGGCGGGAGTAAGCGGATGGCTGCCACGTGGCGTGCCGTGATTCGCTGCTGACCGTATTTCCGTATTTAATTGCGTATTTCTCCATTTAAATTGTATTCTGCATTCAAAAATTCATAGTAATTAGCACAGATCTCAGAAAAATACAAATAAATAGTCGTTGGAATCGTGAGATCGAGACCAAGCTAGGAAAAATATAAAATGTGCAGAATTGCATCGTTAATTGCTGTTTTGTGCTCAAATAGTGTGTTTTCTCTAATAAATAAATGTGTAGAAAATACGTATGAATTAGAGAACAATGTAGCATCACATGAGAACAAAATAGGGCTAAATGGGGGGTTAAATATGTAATATTGAACCCGAATCAAGCTTACAGATTGAACACCTCAGCGATGGTATATTGTTACATCAATCCACATATACACGGAAATTGCTGAAAAATTTCCATATGGATAAATGCCATCCATTGAGTACACCAATGGTCGTAAGATCTTTGGATATACATAAAGACTCCTTCTGTCTGTTAGAAGAGGGGGAGGATATGTTAGGTCCTGAAGTACATTACCTAAGTGCCATCGTAGCACTTCTCTATCTGGCAAACTGCTCGCGTCCCGATATAGCATTCGTAGTTAATCTACTAGCCAGATACAGTGCATCGCACACAAAGAGCCACTGGAACAGAGTTAAACAGCTTCTGTGCTACCTCCAAGGGTCGATTGACATGGGATTATACTTCCCAAAGGTGGATCTTCCACCTTGATTGGTTAAGCAGATGCAGGTTACATGTCTGATCCACAAACTGAGAAATCATAGACTGGTTTCATGTTCACCTACGGTGGTATGTCCATCTCCTGTAAATATGTGAAGCAGACCACCACATCAGTCTCATCCAACCACTCAGAGCTCCTAGCGATCCATGAAGCTAGCACAGAATGTCTGGCTTCATTCGGTCATTCATCACATTCTAGTGACAACCAGCTTGAAGATGGACGACCTTGAGGCAACCACTTTATTTGAAGATAATGCAGCTTGTATAGATCAACTACAAGCTGGTTACATCAAGAGCGACAGGACGAAGCACATTTCTCCCAAGTTCTTCTGGACGCACAAGCTACAAGAGCAGAAACAGATTGAAGTACGACAGATTCAGTCTTGAAATAATTTAGATGATCTGTTTTCTAAGGCATTACCTAATGTACTTTTAGAAAGATTGTAAAAGATATAGGGATGAGACAGCTGAAAAACCTACATGCCTGAAGCTTGTACAGATCAGGGGGAGTCACTTGTGTACTATACTCTTTTTCTTTAAGCTACTGGTTTTTCCCACTGGGTTTTTCACAGCTAAGGTTTTAACGAGGCAAACACGGTAACTCTGGATCCAGCAGTATCCACCCCCACATTAGCGTATTGGATCTTGAAGAATTCATATGCTAAGAATAGATGGATGTGGGGAGTGTTATGAATGGGGGAGACCTTTGGTCTCCACCCACTAACCATCCACCATTACACCCACTTAGTAGTGGGTGTCCCTTGGGTTCTAGATGATGTAACCCCTATACGAAAGGATATATGTATGGCTATGGCTTAGACCATGAGTTAGTTCTTCCAACTCTTAACAAAAACTATTTATCTTCTATCTGTTTTAAAGTAAGTTCTCTACCAACAAGAAAACTTTAAAAAAAATCCAAACTCCCAACTTCAAATTCTTTAAACCAAGATATAACAACAACAAGAATAATATTAATAATTATTAGTATTAATGATAATAATATCATGAAAATGACAATGGCCTTCAAGACCCTCCGTTTTTCCCGGCTCGTTGACTTTTTTATATCTTCTTTTTGTTTCTGTACATTTAATGTTACTGACCCTAGTTACCTTCTCCCATATTTACGCATGCAAAAGGCCTGATTAATGTTGGAATTGGATATGTCCATGACATCCTTGATCTATGTGTAAAACATAAATATTAAAAGATTAATGGGGATATGGGCAAAGTTCAATTAATCTTTGTAGATGATTGAAATTAAGAGAAGTTGACGATTCATAATGCAAAAGTACTATCCTAACTACCATATCTGTTAGGTCACACGTGGTGTGATTCATTATTGTCATTAGTGACACTTGGTAATTTCAGTGTTACCTTGGGTATTCCTAGTTAATTGGTTCATGTTACAACATGGTCACAACATGTGCGTTTTGAAGTTCATATTGTAAGTCATGTTGCAACATTGTTTGCAACATGCTGTTTTGACTTCGTGAGGAGGAGTTCAGACTTCTGGTATTGAAGATCTATTATTGTTAACGACTTCAGATCTCTTATATTTATTTTTCTAGATTCTACCCAGATATATTGTTGTCTGCTATTCTAGTGGGAGATCTGCTGAAGATCTAACTAAAGCGATTTACCCGCAATTGTTGAAGGGTTCCGAGATGTGGGGGATCACGTGCCCTAGTGGTTCCTAGATTTACGGGCGGAATATTCTGCATGAGATACTAATTAGGCTGCTTTCCTTAAGAGCCCTGAGATTGAAGGTAGTCGGCTTATCTAAGGTCGCGGTAGAATACTATAGGGTTTTGATCTTTTTGGATGATCGGTGATAGTATATCCTGGGAAGGAGGCCGACAGCTACTTGAGGTAGGGATCAAGGGAGTTGATCTAGTCGGTTGTGCAAGGGGGTCTTGATGTAAGGGGAGCTTGTATAGATTACTCCATGGGGTTGATTGAGATAACCCATCGCAGTTTGTATTGAAGGGGAGTATGCTCCTTTTAATAGAAATCTGATATTAGTGATTGTAATCATATTTATTATAGTGGAGTAATCTGATTTTTTGGGCGTGGCCCCGCAGATGTAGGTGTGCACACCGAACTACGTTACCAAGTTTTACATGTCATTTTATTTTGGATTTACCGCATGTTCATGCTTGTTTATTTGATTAACATTTAAATACTGAACTACAATTGGTATCAGAGCTGGTCTTCCGTGCTGCTTTGTTTTGTCAAAGCGGGTGTGATCTTGGAATTCCAGTCCTTGAATCATGAATACAAGATAAGGTACCTCCGTCACCCATCCTCCGCTGCTGATTGGTACAAACTACAATTACTGGAAGTCTAGAATGCGAGCCTTCATTAAATCCCTAGATGAGACGGCATGTATTGCTATCGCTGAAGGATGGTCCCCACCGATTGAAGTTGACAAAGACGGGAAGGAACATCTCAAGCCAGCAAGAGACTGGAGTCAAGATAAAGATCATGCTGCCCAGGGGAATTCTAAAGCATTTAATGCAATTTTCACATCCGTTGATGAGGAGCAATTTAAACTCATCTCCACCTGTAAGTATGCTAAAGAAGCTTGGGACATACTTCAAAATGTTCACAAATGTACTAATGCGGTAAAAATCTCTAAACTCCAAATGCTTGCTTCTCGGTTCGAAGAATTAAGAATGGGTGATGATGAAACTATTGCTGAGTTTAATAGGAAGTTAATGGACATAGATAATCAAGCTATTCAATTTGGTAAAAAATACTCAGAAGTAAAATTGGTTTGAAAAGCTTTGAAGTCCCTCATAGATAGATTTTCTGCGAAAGTTGCAGCTATTGAGGAAGCCATGAATACCTCTGCTATGAGACTTGATGAACTTATGTGGTCTCTACAGGCATATGAAATGAACCTAAAACAGATTAAAGGGACAAAAGAGTTGCCTTGAAAGTGGAAACAAGGGAAGTCTCTAAAGAAGATGAGGAATCATGTCTTGATGAGGACATTGTTTTGTTGACTAAAAACTTCAGCAGAATGCTGAAGAAGATCAGTAGGAAAGGGAAAAACTTCAGAACAGGAAACAGTGTGCCATGGCCAAGTGATCCATCTGCTAGGAAAGGTGTCAGCCGTTCCATTCAGAGATATGATCAGAAAAAGAAAGGAAAAGGGATACAGTCTAGAGAGTGTGAAGGCTTTGGGAACATACAAGCTAAGTGTGCTAACACCATGAAGAAGCAAAAAAGGAAAGTCCTTTACTAGTACCTGGAGTGATGATGAGTTTGAAGGGAGTGCTGGAGATGAGGAAATCACCAGCAACTATGTTGCTTTTACAACATCAATGAAAAGGCAATCAGACTGCAACTCACAGCCATGTTGAATCTAATGTTACAACATCAGTCATGACATCACCCAATAAGTCAGACAGTGTCAGATCTAGTGTTGCAACATCATCCACAACATATAGCAGTGAATCAGACTCTGAAGTTGATAGTGGTGAGGATGTTTGTGAAGAGGATATTCGAGTGGCCTACCAAATGATGTATGATAAATGGGTGAAGATCTGTGATATCAACAAAATACTGAAAGATAAAAATGGCAGACTAAAGGAAGAAAAGGAATAAGCCAAAGCAAAACTCCTGAAAGCTGAGCACAATTTTAGACAATTAGAGAGTACCTTCAGAATAGTTCTTCTCAGGGCTAAGAAAGCTGAGTGCATTTTAATTAAGTGGAACTCCAAGAAATCTAAAGTGGATGACATTTTGAATATGTGGAAGATTTCAAGAGAGCGCACTAGAGTGGGATACAATAGAGGAGTCTATTATAATGTTCCTGCAGAAAGAAGAACTTTTATTACCAAAGAACTTGAGAAGATGGGCCATCACAAGAGTCATGATTATAAGAAGAAGTTGACTAGAACCATCAAAGGTGGACGTTATGTGTGTGGAAATTGCAAGTTCATGGATCATACAGAGAGAAACTGTTTTAGTCGCATGCAACATCTTTCGGAAGGAAGAAATGTTAGACATCCTAACACGAAAATGAAGAAGCAATGGGTAAGGAAGTCTAAGTTATACGGCATGGTAGCCTACACATCCTTGATAGCATCCTCAGAAAACATGTGGTATTTCGACAGTGGGTGCTCTCGACATATGATTGGCAACAAGAAACTTCTTGATAATTACAGAATAAGTACTGCGGGTCGTGTGACGTTCGGTGATGGACAAAGAAGTAAGGTAGTAGGAAAGGGAGATCTGAATGTGGTTGGTCTTCCCAAACTCAAGAACGTTCTGCATGTCGAAGACTTGAAAGCTAATCTAATCAGTATCAGTCAGCTGCGTGATCAAGGGTTATTAGTGAGGTTCACCATGGAGAAATGTCTTGTGTTTAATGCTGGTGAAGAATGCATTCTTATTGGGAAAAGATTTGCCGACAACTGCTATCTTTTACAAGAGACTAATACGTGTCTTCGAACAGTTACTGATGAATCTAAACAGTGGCATCAAAAACTTATGCATCTGAACTTCAAAACCCTCATGAAAATCTCTACGCTCGGAGCTGTCAGAGGAATGCCTGTTTTAAACAAGAAGAAGGATGGTGTATGCGGTCCATGTCAACTCGGGAAGCATCAGAAAACTAGTCACAAACAACTGCAAATCATTACTACATAAGATTCTGGAACTCCTTTATATGGATCTTATTGGTACAACATCCGAAACCAACGTTGGAGGTAAGAAATACATCTTTGTTTGTGTTGATGATTTTTCTAGGTTTACCTGGGTAGATTTCCTTAAAGAAAAATCAGATACATTTGAAGCTTTTAAGAAATTATGTATTCGTATTCAAAATGAGAAAGGAAGTATTATCAGCAAGGTTGTTAGAATCAGAAGTGATCATGGAAAGGAATTTGAAAACTGGTTATTTGTTGATTTATGTGAATCTCGAGGGATTGCTCATGAATTTTCTGCTCCAAAGACCCCACAACAGAATGGAGTGGTTGAAAGGAAGTATCGCACACTACAAGAAATGGCTCGGGTTATGCTAAATGCCAGAGACGTTAGTGTGAGGTGGTGGGCTGAAGCAATTAATACAGCTTGCTATACAATTAACAGAGTTTACCTTTACCCAAGAACTGAGAAAACTCCATGAGATCAGGAAGGGAAGAAAGCCAGATATGTCTTATTTTCACATCTTTGGAAGCAAGTGTTATTTATTAAATGATCGTACTCAAATATGGAAGTTTGATGCGAAAAGTGATGAAGGAATCTTTCTGGGATATTCTACATCTAGCCATGTATATCGAGTGTACAACAAGCACACTAAATCCACGATGGAATCGATTAAAGTTGTAGTGGATGATTTTGATCAGCAAAAAGAGACTGCCATGGGTGAAGGCAGCCCCAGACAAGAAGAGTGCATGGAGGAAGAAGAGCAAGTTATAACTGCTGTTGCAACACCTGACACGACACATGATCATATTGTAACTAATGATGCAACACAAGAGACAACATTAGCTGAGGAACCTCAAAATGATCAACCTGTTGCTCTTACTCATGATGGCATTACCAAAGTTATCAGGAACCATCCACCTAAGCTGGTGATAGGGGATGTATTTAAAGAACGTTGTACAAGAGGGACAAGTCATGTCAACTATCGAGACCTTGCATGGTATGTTTGGTTTATTTCCTTAGTTGAACCAAAGAATATGAAGGATGCTCTTGTAGATGAAATATTGGGTGTCAGCCAAGTTGAATCAATTTCAAAGAATGATGTGTGGATTCTTGTTGAAAGACCAAATGGGGTGAATGTTATAGGTACAAAATGGATCTTTAAAAACAAGACTAATGAGAAGGGGAATATCACTCGCAACAAAGCAAGACTTGTTGCTCAAGGCTATTCCCAGGTTGAAGGTGTAGACTTTGATGAGACCTTTGCTCCTGTAGCTTGGCTGGAATCTATTAGACTCTTACTTGTAGTGGCATGCAGCTTCAACTTTAAACTTCATCGGATAGATGTGAAGAGTGCCTACCTAAATGGCATTCTAAATGAAGAATTATACGTAGAGCAGCCCAAAGGCTTTGAGGATCCATTCTTTCCAGGTCATGTGTATGTTGGGTTTTCTGGGTCCTTAGGGCAATAAAATCGACGTCCGGCCTAAGTCGGTCGGACGATGAAAACAAAATTGCAACGGAAAAACAGATTTAAAACTATTTTAAATCTAGCCCTAAAGGAACAACCCTAGCCAATATCTCTACTATCCGGGGGTTGGGTCCGACCAACCCCTAAGGATAGATCTATCAACTTATTTGCAATTATAAACGCATGCTAATAATATAAACTACATACCTTTCACTTCGTTTCCGCAGAATACGAAGCATAGTTTTCAGCAACATTTCTTTGGCCCACTGTGCCGCTTCTCCCAAGCCGAACCGCTTCCCAAACTGTACCGAGTCCCGAGGCGAGCAACACCATTATCGCCGAGCCAACCACTCGCTGAAGAAGATTTCACCTTGAGTGGATCCTCTGTCAATACTTCGGATCTGATCCGAGCACCTTCGTAGCTTTGCTAGAGCCCAAACAGGAGCAATGAAGAAATTTCGGGAGAAACAGAATATTTAATTTAAGCTCAGATCTTGGCTTACTCACGTTTAATGGAGCTACTCAGATCTGGAGCTTGGAACGAGTTTCAAGGAGGGGGATAGACCCCTATTTATATAGGCGGCTGACCCCCTCCCTTCACTCCATATCCGATGTGGGACTAAAAGTTTTAGAGAAAAAATTAATTAAAGTTTGACTTCACAAAGGCCAAACTTTACCGAATTTTTTCTCCCTCACTGTTGAGCTTCGCAAGTGATACAACCTATCAAATCGAAGAGGGTTGAACGGTGAACGCGAAGGAAGAAACAACACTTCATTCCGAGTTCATTTGACCCCTCAAACGAGTGTCCAAACATAGCCCAAAACTTGTTTTTCGCAAAAAACGGCAGCCGTCTCACAAGACTGGGTTAAAAACCCTACTCTGGCCTCCATGCGGGTCGGGCGCCCGCCTAGCGGGTGCCGGCCCCGCAATTCCAAATTTGTCATTTTTCAATTTTAGCTCTATTTTATGTGTTTAGTATCTGTTTTTGACGCGGTTTGAACTTGCGTTTAGACCAGGACGATTCCGTCATCCGGTAACCTTTTCATCGCGTTCATTATATTAAAATGCATGTAAACATTTTACAACGCATTTAATTCCCTTTGCATCATATGCAAAATTCCCACATCTTATATTAATATCCATTTGCATCAAATACAAATGAATTGAGGTCATACATCCCTCAACATTTCACACTTGCACTCAGGATCATTTATTCCGAGTCCAGAAGCTAACTGCAAACTCTTTGCAGTTTTCTATCTCTTGCATCAAATGCATTTTCTTCCTAATTTCTACCTATTACTTGATGAAAGTCTCACTCTATGTGAGACCATATAGCCTGACCATACTACAGGTGACGTCCCTATTTCGGTATCATACTTATGTGGTTAACTCATTGACTTGAGTATTATCGGGACCACCCTGATTGTGTCCGTGATGAATTCAGCAATTATAGTCTTTTCATCAAAACTATATCGTCTAGTCAAACCTAGAGTACGGTCAAACTGTCAACCCCAACAGTTTGAACTTGGTTAGTTTCCATCGGTCTTTAGTCAAATAATGTTGGACTTCTTCCAACATACTTTGGCCAAAGTTTTTCACTAAAGACCTAACCAACATATGCGACACTAACTCCCCATAACGCGAGAGATGAATTCTCTCTTGGTCATTACTCTCCTCGCACACTTCAAGTGTCACCCAACCAAAGACCTTTCGACAGACCTTGCCTCGAAGCTAGGTCAGAAATCTAAGTGACACCGTTCACGTACAGGTTCGTACAATGACCTCAAGCTTAAGGACCAACTTGCCTATCATCACAGAGAGTTATCACTGACAAATAAGTTATGTTGACCATATGATAACTCTCGTTGGGTCATTCAATAAACTCATTCTCCAATGAGCACTTGTGTCTCGTCTCTGACTTTGCCAAGTCGCACGACCATGAGATCATCGTCACCACTCCATGGTGAAGACAAAGACACAATGGTCTATTCGATATTTCGATATCCTTTTCTCGGAACATCTATGACCACGAACTGGTTTAGACTTATGCTATTAACGGTTAAAAAATTCTCCATGATCGAGATCCTCATTTCGATACTTGTTTAACCTTGCATTAAGTCTTCGGAATTTACCCAAGTTCTAATGTTGACTACATTATTATTAACTTAGATAAATTATTACCATACAACTTACTGTAATATTGAACAAGATGTTTATACACATACACAGAGATAAACTGCCTCGAGTTTAAGGGAATACCTATCTCCCAACATCTTTCACTTGCACTCAGGCCTATTTATCTCGGTATCGCATACTGCATTTACACATAAGTCTCTCTAGACTTTATGTTGCAGAGCCTTCGTGAGTGAATCTACTAAACCTTCTTTAGTTATAGACTTAATGAGTTTTCTATGTGCATGTTAGACCACACATTTGAATCTCATCCAAATAATTTCATTGGTCTATTAGAATCCATAATAAATGTCTTGCCTGGATCTCATCCAGCTCATCGTACCATACGAGAATAATCCAAATAAGTTACTGGTCATTTAGATGGTTCATAATCATTTCTGATAAAGTGTCAAACTCATTGACCACTTTGTCAAAACATATGTTCCGGCTTCTTGATGCCTCGCCTATTTGTATTCGCTCCCACTGACCTTGAAAACTCTTTGGCCGATTCATATAAGTTTGTGCTTCTAAATCATATGTACATAACAGACTACACATGAATGCTCCAGTTTTCACGGTCATCATGAGCATTTACATCGAGTTCGGTCTGAGTCGATCTGTACACATCTGCTGGCGAGAAAGTTTCATCATAATCCGTTAATTGGAGTTAGGATGATAACCGTTCTCAACCAACATAAGTTGTACTTAACTATTTTCTTTCTGCACCAATCTTCTGTCTTGAAGATTTACTTGTAGCCAATAAGAAACACTTTCTTTGGGCACGTAAACTAAATCCATATTTTATTTACGTGCACAGACCCTTTTCAGATTGCATCAAGTTATTAATCAGAGTCCATACTTTGAATGGCATCCTGGAAGTTGACTAAGTCATCATCAACTATGACGTTGTACTCGACTCTTCGTCTCACGAGACTCGAGTAATCCTTTAACTTCCTAACGATTGATTTAATGAATATCTTATTGATAAGCTCATCATAGAACCTTATCAAGAACCTAGGCATTACTATCTAAGACTTAGCCCAGAGGGAGGATTGTAACTCAGAGCCACTTGCCATGCATCGCACCATGTCTAATAAAGTGCGATTCATGCTCTTCAACACGCCGATGTGTTAAGAAACTTAACCTGAGAGAAAATAATATTTTTCTTTTAATTACACATGAATTATTTAGCTAAGTAATCGACTCTTCGATCTAATCGAAGAAGTTCACATACTTCTTTCATTGTGTTATCTATTTTATCAGACTAGTGTTTCAGCAAGAACACGTGTCGTAATAAAATAAAAACAACTCATCATGGTTAACTTAGACTTGGGTCCGGGTACATCCATATGTACTAGAGTACGAGTTCACCAACTCATTCTCCCATTGTCTTACAGATGGAATTTCGGCCAATATATCTTTAAGACAAGATTCACAAGTGTCTATTGACTTCATAATACGAGAGGTTAGACCCCTCTTTATGTGACTTGTGAAGCTTAGTCTCTTCGGTACGGCCTATTCTATTTTTCCATATAAGTTTAGCTACTATCTTGTGTATTCATTTAATATATTATTGTATACAAATTTCTCATTGCTTCAGAAGCAAGGTGACGACATTCGCAAAAAATGTTAGACGTCCTCTATGGTCCAAGAAACAACAATTGCTCCTTTTTCCAAGACGAATGACAATCTATTTTGTATTACGATTATCCTGAAGTCGTGACATCAAATATGTCACAATTTCAATCCTCCTATTTTTGCCTTTACTAATGATAGATAAAACTTTCTTTCTCAAATGACTTTCCTTAATGCCTTCTTCCTTTTCTAAATCTCATTTAGATATTACATGTCTCTATACAAATAATAGCCATGCAAACATCTCATGTATCCAAACGCTTGAGCTTTGCAACCTTGAGTGTGCTCAACAAGTTGCTCGTCTCAAGATCCAGTTGGGATACATAGTCTTGCACTGTTCAGTTGGATCTGGATCGTAGCCTAGAGGGGGTGAATAGGCTAATAAAAAATTCACGTGCAACCCACGAGAAATCACACGCAGTTATAATCATATGCAGTGTAAATAATAATCAGACACAGATGCACAACAGATTTACCCTGGTTCGGTGATCCCCACGACCTACGCACAGCCCCCAAAAGCAAATATTATATTAATAGTGTACATGCACAACCGTAATAGCTAGAGAACCAAAGTTCTACACTCACCGGCTCAGTACCCTACTCAGCGTGTTCAATACTATCAATCCTAATATATGCTCTTACTTGACGACACCCGTCAAGTTCCTCTGGTCTAAACCACCACTAGACAATACCCCAAAATGTCACAAGTAAACGGTAAAGTTTCCCCTACGGAGATCAAACAATACTACACAAAAATAATAATGACAGTTTAGAAATCTCAGTTTTGTGTAGCCGTCGTCGTCTCCGTCAATCAGCATGGGCCAGCTCTCGTCTGGCAAGATGTAGATGTCTCCTCTCTATCTCGCAACTCAAGTTGTGGCTCTTGGCTGTTTCCCTCCAGGTTACGACACTTGGATAATATGGATGATGATCCCCTCTTCAAAATTTGCGGCTTTACTTGGTTGATGGATTGATGGCACCCTCCTTTTGATGTTGCAGCTTGATGACACTAGAATGTTACGGCCTTTGGCAATCCTTGATGTTAGCAAGTTGTGGCAATAGCAATGAAGGTCTCGGCAAGTGGATGAAGCTCTGAACTTGCGGCCTCATTAGCTTTGTTGTTGACTTCATGATTGCGACTCTTGGAGATAGAGGGTTGCAGCACTTGGAGATTGTGGTTATGGGTCTTTTGGCTTAGGGAGAGTTGATGTAGGCTATGGGGAATTTGCGCAAGGTAATGAGGGAGTTGCTTGGGGCTTAGAAGCTTGCTTGGGGCCTAGAAGATGATGGACCCTTTCTCCTTGGTTGCTTGGTGAAGATAGATGGCTTTACCGCAAGATAGGGATGATGCAAGCTTGGGATATTGACCATAGTGGCTTGAGGAGCTTGCGGCCTTTGGCTCTCTTGGTTGCTTGTGGCTTTAAGGATGGAACTAGGGTTTTGGCCGCAAGTTCTTTTGCCTTGGAGAGTTGATGAGGACGACCCTTTTGCTTGGTGTTTGCCGCATGCTTCTCTCCTTTGGAATAGAGTTTTATATAGGAGAGGGGATGGGGAAGTCGCGGCTAAGGATGAATTCAAATGCTAGGGGGATTAGAGATATGAATGTAGATTTCATTGGGATCCTATTTGATTTGATTGCAATGCTAACAGGATTTGAATTTGGATTCAAATAGGATAGGAGATTTGATAGGATCTTGTTGCAATGCTAATAGGATAAGGATTTGAATTGAATCTCTAATTGATTTGAATAAATCAAGGAGATTTGAACAAGATACTCCATATCCCTCCATATTGGAATAGGATTAGAATGACAATGGGGATATGAGTCAATCTTAAATTGATTTGAATAGGATCCTCTCCTATTTGACTTGGTCCAATACTTGTAGCTATAATCTCCATCTCTTTAACCAAGTCCAAGTTGCTATATGAATAGCAATTTCTCATCTTCCAATTTTCTATGTGAATAGCAATTCCTCCATCAATTGACTTAGTCATCACTTTGAAGATTTACAAGCATGCCACTCCTGAAAACACTTAGCACACACATTAGAACGTTCACACACGTTTGTTATCATCAAACACGAAGTTATCGATCGTTGTATCCAACATACGTTGTATCCAATACGTTCATGCACTCATCTTCGATCCAAACAATTTGATCGAAGTTTCGAACTTTGCGGATCGAAACCGGTTTCCATACAATCTTGAGTGTGCTCAATAAATCGTATGGAGAAACATGCTTTGAACATCAGTATGTTCAAGCTACCTCTCATAGAGGCGAGTGACATAATAGCTCTATTTATTTTTTTGGACCCATAGCTCAAGAAAATCATTGTCCTTAAGCCTGTGCTAAGAACGTCATTTTAATGTCAATAAGAACATAGTTTAATCTATCAATTAGAATTTTAACTGATATTCCTTTAACCAACCTTTTGACCAGTTAACTAATTCTCTTAGGATATTATGTTTTGGATTCCATTGGTAAACATAGAACTATCCTAGTTTAGCATATGTTCAATTTTAAATATAGATAGAATGGATTTATCTAACTATATCCTCCCACTATTTTTACGGTCATTTTAGCCATAATAATGAATGATTTAATTAAAAATTAAATTTAATGTGAAAGAGATCCAACCACCCTGAGCCTCACAACCTTAAGTGTGCTCAACAAATTACTTGACTCTGCGATTAGTAGATGACTCTTTATCAATCATAACATATATGATTCTCTTATTGGTTTTTACCCTTAGCCACTTATGATCATGAGTGTGCTCATCCAAATCACATTGACTAGTCTAGTCAGAACCTTGTTTTCGTGTCTAGCCTAACATACACCGACGCTCTGTGTATGGGCACGACACGATGGTTTGGGTTAAGTCTAAACTACATCTCATGTATTGAGAAGTTGGTTTCCATAAAGTATCTATGACATAGCTTGAGTGTGCTCAACAACTATAATAAAGAACCTATAGTTGCCAACCTCTAAAATAAGGAGGGTTACGGCTAATCTTGAAGAAGATTTTTAACGTAATTGACTAGATATAATCGACGATGTCACATAGTCATAATTCGCATCCTTGTGGTCCAGCGAAATACGGCTAGGGATTTGGCTAGGCCAGGATCACTATCCCAAGTCGAGCTAGGGTGATCCACAACACTAATCAAAAAACACTAGACCAGATCATGGTCCATTGAAGGAAACTTATCATTCATACGTGTCCCGTTTGATTAGAATTGGCTTCATTAAGACTAGTTAATCCTATCAACTAGTTGAATCCTAAAATTTGAAATTATTAGGATTGGTTTGGTTAATAACTTTTATTAATGTCCTTATCAACTATAAGGATTTTGAAGGTGCTATCCTAATCACGTATTAGGCATTTAAAGTTCAAGTTGCAACAATTTAAACCATAGCCTTTTGTTCAAAATTATTATTAGAATAATCAAAATAATAATTTGAAGGGGCTACCCTAAACATGAATTTAATATGTTGCAACAATTTTTAAATCATAGCATGTCCTTCAAAAATTATCATATAATTTTCTTAAGGCTTTTAATGGCTATCCTAAAAATCTTTCTTGAATTATCACATAATCAAAATAACTAATATAACCATTAAAATATAAACTAATCAATTTAGCTAAACATGCAACCTAAAATTATCACATAAATCTAAGTTACATTAATAATTATCAAATAATTATAATGATCTAATTTTAAAATTATCACATGATTTTAAAATTAAATCTAATTTTCAAAAAAAAATTCGAAAATAAAAACATTGCTTTAAAACGACATTTTCAAAGTTTAAATAAAACCTCCATCTCATGGAGAAGCATGCGTTATCATATACATTTTATAAATGCAAATCATAAATCAGGTAGACTGGCTCCGATACCAATGTTGTGTTTTCTGTGTCCTTAAGGCAATACAATCGATGTCCGGCCTAAGTCGGTCGGACAACGAAAACAAAATTGCAGCGAAAAAACAGATTTAAAACTATTTTAAATCTAGCCCTAAAGGAACAACCCTAGCCAAGATCTCTACTATCCTGGGGTTGGGTCTGACCAACCCCTAAGGATAGATCTATCCTGGGGCTGAGTATATTGCTGCGGGAAGCTGTTGCACTCAATTATTGTGGATGAAACAGATGCTTATGGATTACGAAGTGGAACAAGCTATGTTAACTATTCTATGTGACAATCAAAGTGCTCTCTACATTTCTAAGAATCCTGTGCAACACTCTAGAACAAAGCACATTGACATACGTCACCATTTTATCAGAGAATTGGTCGAGAAGAAAGTCCTTGTCATGGAGTATGTTGCAACATCAAGTCAGTTGGCAGACATCTTTATGAAACCACTTGACTCAGGCAGATTTGAAGAGTTACAGCAAGCCCTTGGGCTTTGTCGCATTTAATCTTTTTAATTGTAGTGCATGTTGCAATGTAGAGAAAGTTTCTGATATAAAGAGGCCACTGAGATTCGGGCTTTGGTCTCCGTGCTCAAATTTCAGTTATTTAATTTTTCAGAAAAAAGGGATTTCACCTTCTAGGGTTTCCTTGTTCTTCTCTCCGAGGGATTCAACCCTCTCCATCTCAAGGGCCTGTGATCAAGATCAAAAGTCTGCTCATCAGCCTCACCGTTACTTTCGTCGCTCTGCTTCAGCAAAGGCAGGGGCGTCCTCATCCTCTCCTCCACTAATGAAAAGGAAAGGGGTGGTGTTCCGATCCGCCATCACGTCTTCCTGTCGTCCCTCCTCATCCTCGCCTGTTCCAATGCCCTCTGGTCACATGCATCCCAATGCCATGCCGAATTTGGCAATTGTACCATTTTCCCCAATTTCGGTCCAGAGAGAGGTAGCCCATTCATCTTCAAAACTTTGACTGGTTCTGGCATCTAAGAGAGATGGGCAAGAAATTTGATTTGTCTAATCTGGATTTTACTGGAGTTCTTCTTGGTCACATTCAACTTGACAAACTGGGTGGGGCTCTACAAAGTGTCAGTGTGGTGGATGACGATACAGTGTATTTAGTCACCTCTAGAATTCATCGACGCTCATCTGTTAAATTGACAGAGATAGTAGTTTTGGAAGACTCAGATTCATCTATGTCAATATCTGCCGAGACTAGGGGTTGTGAACCTGGTGTTGAGGCATCGTTTATTCCTCACAACTCTTCTGATCAAGATTTGGAGGCAAGGGCCAGAAATTCCAGCAGATTTTGTATCTAATTATCGCATGGACGATAATGTTGCCTCTAAAGACCTTAATATCCCTTCTAATTCTGGTCTTGATGTTAGCCCTGATGTTGCTCCTGCTGTTGGATCTGATGCTGCTTCAAATGTTGCAACACAAGCTCATGTTGCAATTGATGTTGCACATGATGTTGCAACATCACTTCAATTTGAACAAGATGTCATGGTGGATGTTGCAACACAAGATGCAACATGCAACTCTGCAGCTACTGATGATTCTACAGCTTTGCCTTCTCCTGCTCAGACTGTGCCTGATTTAGAGATTCCTCCACCCTCTTGTCAGCAAAGGAGCTCTACAAAGAGAAGAGCTGCCCCTTCAAGCTCTACTTCCCCATCTCCATCAAAAAGGGCTCAAGTTTCCTCCGATACATCATCCCACTCTCATGTTATATTTACTGTTTCAGATGCCATGAAAAAAATGTTCTTTGATCAGTTGCAGAGAAACATGTGTCAGTTGCTTCTTTCTCCAAGACTAAGTTCATATCCATCTTGAAGGATATCAAATTGTTTCATTCTACCACTTGTTTTAAATCCTACAACCATGTATTTGTTAGAGAATTCTATTGCAATCTTTCCAAGTCTGCTGGAGATTCTCATTCCAGATAGTCCTTCCACTCTTATGTCAGAGGGAAAATAGTGGCATTCTCTCCTTCAGTGATTAACAAGCTCTTAAAATGGACTTGCCCTGGGTCTCTTTCATGTTTTATTGACTCAGGTGATGATGATCATGACAAGTTTATTAAAGTTGTCAATACTGAGAAGTTGATGCACTGGCCTAAGGCCACATCTTTTCCTTCCTCTTCATTGACTGCTAAATACTTCTTGCTTTATCGCATAGCCACTAGAAATTGGCTCCCCACTTCAAATGTGTCTGTTGTTACGAAGGATATGTGCAAGCTTATGTACTGTGTTGGCACCAAGCAGCCTTTTAATCTGGGAAGAATTATCGTTGATTCCATTCTGGCTCAGGTAGAAGCATCTGTTGCTGCTATTTCTTTGCCCCATCCATGTCTTATTTCATTATTGCTGCAGATCCAGAAGATACTGCCTTCTGCCCATGAGTTGACTATCTTATCTGAGAGTATTAGTTTCACTGTAAGGTCCACTGGTGGTAAAATAGATGATGTCTCATCCAAGTCTAAATCTCCTCCTATTGTTGGATCTGTTCCTTCTACTCCAGTTCCTCCTGTTGAACAGTACAATCCTGCCCCTTTTACTACAGAATCTGTTTGTGTTGCTGGCTCAGCATCTCTCATTCTTGATGATATCTCCATATATGAAGCTACTATAAAGGATGTTGCTACTCAAATTGGCCTTCTTCAGTCTCAGATAGCCAAGTTTGAAAGCATGATTATGTTTCTGAAGAGCAAGCTGCCCTCCGCTTCTTCTATGGATTCTGGTGATGCTCCTGCTGGTTGATCTACTTGAGGTAACTGTTTTGGATTTTGTGGCCCAAATGGGGAGAATATATGTTGATATGTTAATGTTGCTGATTGGTGGTTGGTAGTTATGCTGTTAGGTTGTTATGTTGTTATGTTGTGTTAGTTCTGTTGTGACAAGTACTATATAATGCCTGTATGAGTGAATATTTTTGTGGAACAATTGCTATTTGTTGGAAACTTGATAGCTGGTATTCTTGGATTTATACAGGTGGTCTTCCTAGTCTTTGCCTGGTAGTTATTCTACTAGTATATCTCTAATTGTGCTGATTGTGCCATTAAATGCCAAAGGGAGAGTTTGTTATGTCACACGCGGTATGATTCATTATTGTCATTAGTGGCACTTGGTAATTTCAATGTTACCTTGGGGATTCCTGGTTAATTGGTTCATGTCACAACATGGTCACAACATGCGAGTTCTGAAGTTCATATTGTAAGTTATGTTGCAACATTGTTTGCAACATGCTGTTTTGACTTCGTGAGGAGGAGTTCAGACTTCTAGTAATGAAGATCTATTATTGTTAACGACTTCAAATCTCTTATATTTATTTTTCTAGATTCTATCTAGATATCTTATTGCCTGCTATTCTGGTAGGAGATCTGTTGAAGATCTTACTAAAGCGATTTACCCATAATTGTTGAAGGGTTCCGAGATGTGCGGGATCACGTGCCCTAAGTGGTTCCTAGATTTACGGGCAGAATATTCTGCATGAGATACTAATTGGGCTGCTTTCCTTAACAGCCCTGAGATTGAAGGTAGTAGGCTTATATAAGGTCGCGACAGAATATTCTAGGGCTTTGATCTTTTTGGACGATTGGTGATCGTATATCCTGGGAAGGTGGTCGATGGCTACTTGAGGTAGGGGTCAATGGAGTTGATCTAGTCGGTTGTGCAAGGGGATCTTGCATAGATTACTCCATGGGGTTGATTGAGATCACCCATCGCGATTTGTATTGAGTAGGAGTATGCTCCTCCTAATAGAAATCTGATATTAGTGATTGTAATCATTTTTATTATAGTGAAGTAATCTGATTTTCTGGGTGTGGCCCCGTAGATATAGTTGTGCGCACCGAACTGCGTTACCAAGTTTTACGTGTCATTTTTTTGGATTTACCGCATGTTCATGCTTGTTTATTTGATTAACATCTAAGTACTGAATTACAATACCGTTGGAAGATATATTATTTTCACAACATTAAGAATTATAATGTAAACAAACATCTCTCTCCCCCAATCCTATAACTACCTCACTATTTCATATGTGAAACGCACGTCGTGAGACAGAAAGAAAATTTACGTTCTTTTTCCTCACAAATAAACAGAATAAGAAGAAAGGGTAACTTTGGTGGTGAACAAGTATTTGGTTTTCTCTTGTGATTCCAAATTCGATCCAACGCATTGTAATTCATCCTCTCAATCTCATTTCTATACGTAGAAGATAATGTGTTCATCATCTCCTTGAAATTTCACAATGCACACATCAAAATCTAAAGCAAACAACTTAGAATAATTGTTGATTATCAAGTTTTTTGTAAAGAATTTTTTTGATAAAATTTAAGCAACGTAGGTTATTTTATATCTATACATTTGTTGTAACACGGCTTTCAGAATCCAATTATAACTAAAAAGAAGGGGTTTTCGTATATAGGTCCCCCAAAAACGTATAATTTGAAAAGAGTCCACCAAATAATAGCTTTTACCAGGAGGTCCCCTAATTTACCTAACTCACGTGAAAAGAGTCCCCATGGTTAATTTGAAGAGGAAATTCCTTCTTTTCTACAGAAAACACAAAGTGACCGTTATACCCCTCCCTCCTTTCTTCCTCCTCCAGCCCAAAGTTCAAATCCAATGACCAGGGGGTTTGGGTCAAAAGACTCAAAACATAATAAACCCCGGCGTAAGACTACGTTGAAGACGAAAAATAAGAAGCTTTGTTCTGAGAGACAGAGACAGGGCGTAAGAGTCGCGTCAGAGCTGAGAGAAGGGCTTGTCAACAGAGTAGAGGGCGGAGCAGCTGGAGGAAGATTTGAAGGCAAGGTAGCCGTTGGGAGGAGCTCATCCGTCAGATGATGGGGAGGCCAATCTCAACCGTTCATCATGTTATAATCTGGGCCGTTGTCGAAGTAAATTATTTCTCTTCCAGCCGTTGGATAACAAGACATTGGGCTCGCAGCTTTGGCGCTCTTTTCCTATTGCTACAGCTGGCTTGAAGGAGCGAAGGAATTCTAACAGAATTCGGTTAGTTGTTAGCAATTGAGAGTTTAGTATAAATTGGAGGAGAAATCCTATTTGTATGGTTCATTCAATCTGAAGAAAATCTTATCTCTTTTGAGATTTTGCCACATTTTCCTTTCGTTTCATTTTCTCTTGATTTGTTTGATTTCTCTTTGATCTTTCTTTTGTGCCAAGTTCTGTTGCTGTGAGCCATGGGCCGGCGATTGAAGTGTCCAGACGAGGAGGGGCAGGCGGTGGAGCCACCGGAGGAGGCGGCATCTCCACAATTGGTATCAAAGCCACTACGAGTCACGGGGAAATAGTGTTTAGAGGAAGATGAACAGATCTCCAAGCTCAGAGCATCGTTCGATGGGAATTCTGAGTTTCACAAGTTGGCATCCTTGACGCAAAAGTTAATCGATCGATTACCTAGTAATCATGCGAAAGAGCCCCAAGTGTTCGATGAATTGCTACAACAAACTATGAAGATATTGCAAGAGGGGAATGAGTTTTACCAAGAAAAAGATTCCATGCAGCGGCTATCAAATATAGTTATGCAAAAGCTCAATTCGAATGCAATTCTATAGCCAAGGGAGGAGATCAACACTTACATGGTCTTGAGCATTTGATGAGTTGTTATTTGGAGATCGGACACAATCAAAGCTGCCTAGAATTGGGTTCAGAAATCTTGGATTATGATTCAAAGAATACTGTAGTTTTTGTCTATAGAGATCAAATCTATAGGTTAATAGGGCTCCATGAAGCTGCGGACTCCGAGATGATGAAATCTCATGGGTTCTTTCCTGAAGATGAAGTAGAAGAGGAAGAACCTGGTGTAGAAAAAGAAATTGAGGTTAAAGGTCAAGACAACAAGATGGTTAGGGGTTCCTTTCAAATTGATGAGGCCCTGCAAGGTATGAAACATGACTTTAAATTTCCATATAGACCTCTTCAGGAATCTCTTCTTGATCAACATAAATGCAATGAGAATGAAGATGAGCAATCTTTCAATCAAGAAGAGATTGCTATCCAAGAACAAGGAGTGCATGAGAAACATGAAATTGCGGCTAAAGAGACAAAGAAAAAGAATTCAGCTTTGGCAGAATGATGGGTTCTATAAATTCAGTACAAAGAACATCTTGGAATTGCAACATAGTAGCAAGCAAGAACCTAAGAGGAGTAGCCCAAGTGGAACCCAAGAGGGACCCAAGAGGAATCAAGATGATGAAGAAACCAAGGGGAAGAGAATTCAAATTCAGTTTGAAGCCCAGGTTAATGAGTCCAGAGGAGTTGAAAATAAAGAGAAGGGAAAATTCTATCAAGCCATTCAAGATCAAGTCACTTGTCCCAGGTATCAATCTCAACTTCGAAGATTTTATTAAGAGAATTTTTGTACAAAAAGTTTCTGGAAAGTTTCTGTACTTCTCTAAGTTCTCGGTTCCCTTCAATCAAGTTGTAGACCTTATCATTTTTCCTAAGCCCTTGAAGCCTTATCCACATATGGTAATAAGAAGAGTGGGTTGTAACAGAAGATTCAATGGAGATATGGGTTTTGATCCTGGAGGAGTTTGGGTAGTTGAGGAAAATGATGAACAGAGTTGTTTAGTACTCAATGCTATATATGTTGGTTGCAAGCTAGATTTACAGAAACAAAAACTGATTCCGTTCCAAGGGGGAAACAAAGCACACAAGTATCTCATTGATCAAAGTTTTGTTGGGTTGTTGTCTTTGCCAACTTCTACTACATGTTTCAGTCCTGTCCTTATCATATTTGTACCAGTCAATGCTCAAATGAACATGCTGAAGTCAAGGGGAATAAAAAAGGGAAGGTTCATGGGAGGATTTTGTTTTGATCCTGGGAAGTACTGGGATATGGTTGAAGGAAAGTGGATTCTGATACAAGCTTTAATCCAAGGAATGAAATGGCCTTGGGACTTCTTCAAAAGTCTTGGAAAATTCTGCACCAGCTTGATGGAGGGGGTTCAGTACTCCAGGGGGTTGGAAACGCCCAAGTACCAAAGATGCATAACTTCTCTAACCTCTTTCATTTCAGTACACTTGGGTAGAAGCTTGATGAAACATAATGTTACTTCAGAAAATAGCTGATGTATTCCTCAAGAGGTGTGTGATCCTCAGGTAGTCAGTTTTGAGAAATGGTTTGAAGCAAGGAGTTGGCCTAAGGAGTATTTGATACTCTTCCCTAAAGTTGCATAGAATTTTATTTGTGCAATGTGTAAAATGAAATACCTTGTTATTAACCCTGAGAAAAATAAGCTTGGAAGATCAGTGTGGGTCCTTGGTATTCTAGGGAACCTTGTTGGAAGTTGGAAGGAGTTGGAAGTTCATTTGACATCAAAGGCGGAGCTGCTGCAGGGAATTGTAGTAGTTCCAGCCAGTTCATTCAAGGAGTTGTTATATGCGCATGCATTTTTGGGGCTGTTGCTGCCATTGTTGGCAAGATCAATGACATTGAAGTGTACCATTGTAACAGTATTGAATGGTAGGAGTTACAGCTCTGATCCTGGAGGAGCCAACGTTGAAGGATTGCATCATATTGAATACCGGGTTCTAATGTTTCCTAAGGAGTTTATCTTAGAAGAACATAAATTGTTTATGAAGTTAATCCTTAGGGAGTTGGGGTTCAAGCTAAAGAATTCCATGGAGAATCCAATGGAGGATTATTATTATGCATTAAGAATAGAGGCCATGAGACATTTCTGCTTTGACCCAGGAAGAAGTGTGGGAATTCATCACAATGGTACCATGTCCTTTCCTGACAATGGAGCTTCCACGAAATTACATCTCCAAAGTTTATTGAGATCATTTAAGATATAGATGGAGATAGGAGTCGCATGCAGAGAACACACAGCCTTCAGTCTTAGATACCTTAGCTTCCATCGCAAGTTTACATCTATTGCAATATGCAGAGTTTAAGACTGACTTTGCATCTGGGGCTGCCGAAATAAGCATTTCAAAAGAAAAGCTCGAGACAGGAAGAACATTGGGATTCCACGACCTTGAGGACAAGGTATGTTTTAAGGGGGAGAGTTTGTTAGATCCCCAGCAAGCTTCATCATACTCACCCATCATTGCCACCCGTAGGTGGTGGTGGAGGCGCCGCAGATCTAAGCCGTCAGAGTTCAAGGCATCACTATTCCTTTGCCATCCACACTCGTCAAACATTTTTCATCCTTCGACCTTGAGGCAAGGTCGAAAAAGGGGGAAGAATTGTAAGAGTCGCGGTAGAGTTGAGAGAAGGGCTTGTCGTTTGAGTAGAGGGCGGAGTAGCTGGAGGAAGATTTGAAGGCAAGGTAGCCATTGGGAGGAGCTTATCCGTCAGATGATGGGGAGGCCAATCTCAACCTTTCATCATGTTATAATCTGGGCCGTTGGCGAAGTAAATTCTTTCTCTTCCAGCCGTTGGATAACAGGACATTGGGCTCATAGCTTTGGCACTCTTTTCCTATTGCTACATCGGCTTAAAGGAGCGAAGGAATTCTAACAGAATTCGGTTAGTTGTTAGCAATTGAGAGTTTAGTATAAATCGGAGGAGAAATCCTATTTGTAAGGTTCGTTCAATCTGAAGCAAATCTAATCTCTTTTGAGATTTTGCCACATTTTCCTTTTGTTTCATTTTCTCTTGATTTGTTTGATTTCTCTTTGATCTTTCTTTTGTGCCAAATTCTGTTGCTGTGAGCCATGGGCCGGTGATTGAAGCGTTCAGACGAGGAGGGGCAAGTGGCAGAGCCACCGAAGGAGGCGTCATCTCCACAAAGGGCCTCGTGTTTGAATCCGTTTATTGTAAATTAATGACAGATCCTGTCGATTCTTTGCCGATGATCGCTCCCGTTCCTGCCTCTCATCCCCTGCCTAGTGAGATCGATCTCGAAGCCGGTTCCAATGACCAATTCCAGTGCCAGATCTGCCTCGAGATCGATGGTGATTTCTTATCTCTAAATTCCCCTATAATTTCTAGTTTTCTACCTGTCAATTACTTAATTTCATGAGAAAAGATGGCAAATTTGAACCGAGTTCTGTCTTGTTTTTCCAATTAATGAGAGATCGTGAGGAAAGCTGTTGTTGGGTTACAAATCAGTCGGGCTTCATAGTTTTAAAAACATATTGTTCTATTTTTAGATCAAATTTGATTTTCTTTAAAGAATATGGAAAGGTTAAGTTAAGAGAGACAAATTTTCAATTTTGTCTCGGGGGTTCAAATTTGTCTCAGCCTCTGTCTTCAAGATCTCTAGGGCTAGTTCTTCAATTTTGTGGACCCTTTCTCTGTTTGTTTGTCCAACTATCCCCTCATTATCATTTCCCTCCAACTAATAGGGTTATCAGATTAAAAATAGTTTATCAGGTTAAGAATTGGTTATCGGGTTTAAACCTCACATAAATTACACCTTAACTAGACCCGATTTAGCCCTCGTTACGTTTTAAACAGATTTCGTTGAAAGAGACTCTTTTCACGTAAGTTAGGTGAATTGGGGGACCTCCTAGCAAAAGCTATTATTTGGAGGACTCTTTCAAATTATACGTTTTTGGGGACCTATATACGAAAACCCCTAAAAATAAATAATATAGTATGAGATATAAACCATTTGATAGACGAATACATGATTATGGTATCTGTGATAATAAAGAAGAAGCAATCCTCTCGCGATTTGCACATATGAACACACACTAAGTGATACAACACTGGACCAGTCAGGAGGCCGCCAAGTTGACCACCTCCAGTTGATTGGCCTAATATTCCAGCCCAGGAGCCCTCACGTGCGGGTCACCCTCCCTCCATTCATGACTGCCCAATATTCCAGCCCAGGAGCCCTCACGTGCGGGTCACCCTCCCTCCATTCATGACTGCCCAATATTCCAGCCCAGGAGCCCTCACGTGCGGGTCACCCTACCTCCATTCATGACGGTAGATCGATTGACCGCCGTGCTCCTATGATTAAGGTGTCCACTCCCCAAACCAAGCGATCAATGATTGACCATTAAACTTCCATCAATACATACAACACAGCCAAGAGACAATAAATGCCATGAATGCACGGGCATTGTGGGAGGAGAGCGTTGAAAAAATGATTGCCTACAAATAGCCCAGGAAACGGGAAGAAGAGAGAGGGATCTCTGAGATCTGACACTCAGGTACTCATATATACTCAATCTGCTCCACCAAACATATTTTTTCCTCCGTATAGCTTGGCCCAAGAACTAGTGGACGACCTCCCAACATGTTGAAATCAGTTCCTCCGAGCATTCTCTAGTCATGCACTGACTTAAGCATCGGAGAGGATTTGGTCGAAACCCAGATCTGACCCCCTGATGAGCTTCCTGTGTTGCAGATCACTGAGGAGCTCACTCGGCCACGGTTCAGCTCGGCATCTATAGCTCGGCTCGGATCTCCCTCTCTTCAAAGTTAGCTCGACCGGCACTCTGAAGGTTGACCACATCCTCCATGTTAGCGACGTCCTTTGGACTATCCATCTACAATGTTTTTGGTGAGAAAATATCCTGAAACATCTAGTGCTATCCATGGGAATAGAGTCGGCAACAACGTCTTCATCCACATAACCCGCTGAAGAAGAAGATCACCTTAACTCGATTATTGTCCAAGTTTAAGATGCCCAATCTAAAGAAGTACGATGGCTCAGGCGACCCTCGGGAACACGTCCAAGACTACAAGGGGTAATGGAAATTCAAGGGGCCGATGATGATGGTGTGTTACTCTACCAAGCCTTCCATACCACTCTCCAAAAATCGACAAAGGAGTGGTATGATGGGCTCCCTAACCAATCTATGGGGAGATTCAGAAGCCTCGCCCAAGATTTCGGCTAAAAATTCATGGTGTGAATAAGGAGGAATAGAAGCTCGGACCACCTGTTCAATCTGGTGCAGAGGCAGGGCGAAATGTTGAGGGGTTTCTTGAAGCGATTCAACTCTGATAGGCTGAACATTGAAAGCTGCAATGATGAGGTCACCACTGCTGCTCTAAAGAAGGGACTCTGGTGTGAGGACTTAATGAAGTCCTTGCAACATAAGCTACCCATGGACTTAGATCAGCTTCTCACCAGGACAGAATGGTTCATGATGGCAGAAGAAGCACTTGTCACCCGAGAGGAAGATGCCGTCAAAAACCACACCAAACCTAAGAAGGAAGCTAGGCCTAAAGAAGGCAACCACCGGAGCAGGGAGATAGTAGAAAATGAGAGAGGAACCCCGTGGATTGGTCAGATAAGAATGACATGATCTTCATGAAGCTGAACGCCCCCAAAGAGGTCATAATGGCATACGCTCAAAACGAGGGCTACATCAACAAACCACCCCAAAAATGAAAGGTGGTTGACGAGACAAAAACAAGTTCTGTAGGTACCATCATAACCATTGGCACGCCACTGCAGACTGCTGGCATCAAAGGAAGGAAATCGAGTAGTTGATCCAACATGGATATCTAAAGAACTTTGTCGATGCCACGAAGGTAAATCAGGGAGAGGGCACTTCAAAGGCAGAATAACGAGGGAACGGAGTGACTACCGTCCATCCTATTACTAGGATCATTGCATAAAGCACAAGTCCTACCTAAAACGGAGGACATCCAACCTAGCTTGGGGCCGCACTGCCTATTTTCCATCGCACAGGTAACGCTTGCCTATTCCTGTTATTTCACTTCGTCTTTTTCTTATTAGCAGAAATTGTACTCAGTTAAACTAATAAAATGTCGACAAGTGTGCCCACATTTGATCGACCAGTTCCACAATTCTTATGCTTCCTGAAATGCACATATATCAGTGCTCTAGCCAACTAAGGTTCTTGGGAATCCACCGAAAAGCTGGGGGCTACTCCCTCAGTGAGCCGACACATCAGTCTTCCGTAAGGCTGAGGGCTACTCCCCCAACGAGTCGACCCATCGGTCTACTGTAAGACTGGGGACCACCCCAGTAGGCCGACCAAAAACTAGAATCTGCCATAAGACTGGGGACCACTCCCCTAGTGGGATGATACATCGGTTTGCCGTAAGGCTGGGGGCTACTCCCCCAGTAGGCCGACTAAAAACTGGGGTCCATCTAAGGCTGGGTGCCACTCCCCAGCATGCTGATCCATCGGTCTGCCATAAGGCTGGGGCCACCCCCCCAGTAGGCTGACCAAAAGCTGGTGCACCGTAAGGCTGGGGGCTACTCCCCTAGCGGGCCGACTCATCGGTTTGGAGTAAGGTTAGGGACCACTCCTCCATCAGGCAGACTAAAAATCTTGGTCCGCCGTAAGGCTATGGCCTACTCCCCTAGCGAGCCGTCTCATCAGTCTGTGTAAGGATGCGGTCCACTCCCCAACAGGCCGACCAAAAACCAGGGTCCACCGTAAGGCTGGGGGCTACTCCTCCCGCAAGCCAACCCATCGGTCTGACGTAAGGATGGGGGCTACCCCCAGCGGGCCAACCAATCGGTTTACCATAAGGCTGGGGCCACACCCTCAGCAGGCCGACTTAAAACTCGGGTCAGTCGTAAGGCTCGAGACCACTCCCCGAGCAGATCAACCTAAAACTCGGGTCCGCCGTAAGGCTAAGTGGCCACTCCCCCAGTGGGATGACTCTATTGGGTTTCAATAAGCATAACAAAACCTAAACGCAACAGAAAAATAGAAGCCCACCAAAGATCTATGCGTATGAATTGATTTAATCGTGATTACTAACCTTTGTTGATTGTTTGAATGAATCGGACTGCAGGTGCTGCTCAATGAATGGCCACCATATACCAGTATCCACGCACGAATGCCACGAACGGAATTGCAAGGGTGATAACTCCTTTTCTGCAACTAGGGTTTTTCTCTCGCTATGTATTTTTTCCCCAAAAATAACAGAGATAGATTAATCGCATAGTATTTTTAAAATCCTCTGTATAATATATATAGTCCCATATTAACCCGAACTCAATCTGATGAGTGGTTAACATGTTTCAGTTATACAGAGATATCTTAAAGTTAATATCTTAACACGATATAATATCTGCCAATTAGGATATATCACCTTATTTCAGATTTCAAATCAGATTTTAAATTCGAAATTTCATTTAAATCTTATCCCATCCATTACGTTCTATATGTGAAATCCAATAGGCTCATATCAAATTGGCAGTAGGCCTAATTCCATTATAAGCCCACAAGTCATAAGTGGTCTCTAGTAAGACATGATGACTACCAATTAATATGAATATCGGTAGTCCAATATTAACCTAATTAATACAACATGTCATAATCTACTTGTCACACGGTATCTAATTAGAACATAAGTCATGGACAATGTCATACTTATATTGTTCAAACATTTAATTTCTTGATTACTAAGTAGATTGATAAAATCAAATGACATTGATCATGTATCGATTCATCTGAGCACATCCATCCATTTCTAAGTCGTACTTATCAAGGGGCCATTTAGATATCTCTCTCATAAGAGGGAGAAATCACATCGTGTTTATTCACTTTTCTTTGCATAATTCTCATCATGTTCAATCATAACCTTTGTGATTATTTAATTAAAGATAATGTTTGGTTATGTCAAAATACGATGTTTCTCATGTAGGAAACTATGATGATCTCATGTCTATAGATTCTATAACATAACTATATTAGATCATTTATGACACTGGTCCATGCAATGATATCATAGAGAGTCTATCTAATACCTTGTTCTCCAACAAGTACCTACAAATTTGAGCATCACCATGCATATTATTATCTCATATACTAGTCTTAATTCATCATTATACCTTTAGTGATGAATGACTAAGGATATTTAGAATAACATTAAACAGCTATTCAAATATTATTATAATGAAACTTGCAAGAAATATAATAATAACATTAAGAGAACCATTTTATAAATGAAAAATGACATAACATAAAGGTCTAAATATTTTCCCTAGGGCATAACCACTAACAGACCCATCGGTTTACCGTAAGGCTGGGGGCCACTCCCCCAGGAGGTTGACCAAAAACTTGGGTCTGTCGTAAGGTTGTGTGCTACTCTCCCAGCAGGCCGACCCATCGGCTGCTGTAAGGCTGGAGGCTACTCCCCCAGTAGGTCGACCCATCGGTAGGTTGTAAAGCTGGGGCCACTCCCTCAGCCGGCCGACAAAAAACTTGGGTCCACCGTAAGGCTAGGGGATACTCCCCCAGCAAGCCGATCCATTAGTCTGCCATAAAGCTTGGGGCTACTCCCTAGCGGGACGA
>JAULAV010002696.1:0-25000 GCA_030789695.1 Scilla litardierei | reverse complement strand
CCAAATGTAATATTATACTTACAACATTAAGCTCCCCCTACATTGGTGCATTACCTAAGCACCATCAACTCCGTTTGAATGAAAGTCTTCGCAAATCGAGGAGTTGGTAGGGTTGGTATCCCACGGTGGATTGAACCTAGAAAACTTCATTTTGGTATCCAAAAATCCTTTTGGATCCAATGGGTTAGACAACAAATTTGAAATACGAAAATAAAAAAAATTGTAACCCATAAACTAATATAATCAAAATCAATTTTATAAACATATGCCTTGGTACCCATAACATGATCATAAGCTCATGATACCAAGCATTGAAAGGTTAAAGGAACTAACCCTTCGGAAACCAAGTCCAAGAGGAACTTGACTTCCCAACATAATCATCATTCAAAATAACATCATTAATATATGATTTCACATAAACATTCATAGCATCATCGCTAGTGTTCTTGGGACCCCAAATAGTGTACATTTTGGGAATCCTCTTCCTAGTTGTTGCATGCACAAAAGGTTGATTTCTATGTGGTGCATGTGGCCTAGGAGCATGAGATCTAGCAGAAGCATTATGATGAGCATGAGATCCATGATGTGGTGTAGCATACATACATGGATAAGCATGAGGTGTATATGCATGAGGATGATTATGAGAGTAGGCATGCACATGTGGATGAGATGTTTGAACATATGCATTAGGATGTGCATGAGCATGATTACGTGCATGTGAGTGTCTCATATGAGTGTTAGCACGTGCTCGTGGGTGCGGAGCATAAAAGTCATCATTAATATTAGCATGCACCGGTGGAGTAGGATGTGTGTTCCTACGTGGCATAGTATGTGAGTACAAAAATGCATGACCCCTCTTTGGAGGTCTACCCAAAGTGGGTTTCTTTCCAATCGGGGGTGTGTACGAAGTGGAAGCACCATTGGTAGGAGAACTACCAATGGGGTGTTTGCTCCCACTCGTCGAGGCATCGGATGTCGGCCTAACAAAGGTGGTAGGCGATTTGGATGAATCTCCCATCTTATACCCCAAGCCAATGTGGTGTTTGGCCGGAAGTAAGTCATTTAGGATATTATCCAAATGGCCCTTACCTTTATTGAAATCATTGATACGGCCTAACGTGCCCTCATACTTCTCTTTGAGAGAAAGCAAAGAAGCATCCAAAGTGGATACTTGCGATGTGAGTACATAAACACGTGATTTGAGATTCTTATTCTCAATACTCAAAGTTGAGTTTTGAGACGTCAAATCGGCTATCACATGTTCATCCGAATCCTCAACAAGAACATGCTCAAGTTGAGATTTGAGGGACTTCACCTCATTTCTCAACAAGCCATTATGAGTAAGCAAACTTGCTTTCTCATTGGCGAGAGTCTCAACAATGGTGTCATTGTTGGTGATGGTAGACTTAGGAGAGGTTTGGAGGCTAACAAGTTCATCTTTGGTCTTATTATATCTATCTACTAACTTAGTAAATTTAGACCAAATTTCTTGGTTTGCTAACCTCATTTCATCAATAGTAGGTTCTCCGCTTTCCTCCTCGCTACCTTCCTCGCTTTCATCCTCGCTATCATCGAAGGAGGACTTTCGATCTTTTGCCTCATTCGCCATGAAGCAAAGTTTTGCTTTCTCCACATGTCCACCATCCGACTCTCCACTTGAGGAATCCTCCTCGGAGTCGGTGAATGTTCCAACAAGTCCTTTCTTGTACTTTCTCGACTTGTCGTACTTTGATGCTTTCCCCTTCTCCTTGTGTTTGTAGAGAGGACAATCTGGTTTGATGTGTCCTGGCTTGTTGCATTTATAACACACGGGAGTAGAAGCATTAGTCGAACTAACTTTAGATTTATTCAAAGATATACCTTCTCGGAGGAATCGATCGAACTTCCTTGCCATACGGGCAATGGATTCTATGTCCAATTCGTCTTCCGATTCTTCATCATCGGTAGATGGAGCGGCCTTGAAGGCAATCGTCTTTTTCTTTGGCTCATCTTGCTTCAAGTACGCTTTCATCTTTTCCTTCATTCGGATCTTACTATCCTTGCGTACCTCGTAAGACAACAAGGTACCCATTAGTTGTACGACGGTATATTTATTCATGTCATTACCTTCCTCGATGGCGAAGGTACGCTTTTGCCAACATGATGGAAGACCGTCGATAATCTTTGCGACTTTCTCCTTTTGGGTATAGACCTTCCCAAGAGCTTCCAAGTCGTTTGATATATCCACGAAGCGAGCGTAATATTCCTTCATGGTTTCGCCCTGCTCCATATGAAACAACTCAAATTCTTTATTAGCAACGACGAGTTTAGAATCTTTTACCGTACTCGATCCTTCGTGCAATATGAGGAGTTGGTTCCATATTTGATATGCACTCTTACATGTGCATATCTTGTTGAAGTCCTCGGGCTCCAACGCACAATTCAAGGCATTCATTGCCTTGGCATTGGCTACTTCCGCGGCGACCTCCGCGGGAGTCCACTTCGCGAAATCTTCTTCGGAAGGCTCGACATACTCCGGCATGGTGGCTCTCCATAGTGAAGCGCTCCGGAGGAAAATTTGCATCCGGCATTTCCAGTACCCGTAGTTGGTACCGTTGAAGTGTGGAGGCCTGACGGAGGATAGTCCTTCCATAACTGAAGAAGCTCCATCGCGGTTCCTGAAGGCGTTGTAGTCGTTGTTCGTCATAGCTCTCAACTTTGGCTATGTGTAGCTTTGAACTTGGCTCTGATACCAATTGTAGTTTGGTATCAGACTAAGTAGCTTTGACCTTGTAGCTTTGAACTCTGGCTCTGATACCAATTGTAGTTCCCTGGGAAGCTACTGCACATGTACTAGAGTGGGGGTGAATAGTACTTTTAAATAATAAGGAGAGTTATTCCTAATTATCGTGCAATTAACAAACAACAATGCGGAATAACAACGATCAACAAGAATAAATGCAAACGCAAACAAATGGTTTAATGGGTTCGGATCCACCCAAGTCTCCCCGACTTGTTCCCGGTGATCCTACGTCCCAACCACCCGGATCCCTTCCGGATACTTGAGTTAGAAACCCTAACTCAAGATTTCCAATATGAACACTTGCGAAAACCTCATAAGTGCAATCGACCTACAATCGATGACCGTGACTCCCACAACCCGGGATCACGCAAAACCTCTCACAACCGAGAGTATACAATTCAAATATAACTGAAATGAAATGCTTACCAACAAAATACCTATGCCTTGAGATTTCTTACCAAATTAGGGCAAAGAGGATTTTGATGGAGGAAGAGTCACCAAACCCTAGCTTCAAGAAGATGACCAGCAATGGAAGCCTAGGGATGAGATGGATGACCTAGAATCAAGCCCTTGGCTTGGAAGGCTCACAACCAATGAATCTCTCTTGAGGAATAAGAGTGAGGGAGAGATTCTTGAGAATGGGAGAGCTTGAAGATGAGAGTTGAAAAGCTTCTCTTTTTAATCAATAGAACTCTGAAATAGCAGCCTTGGATCACTTGAAATAACCCCTTCAGGTATTTAAAGGATCAAGGGAAAAGGGAGAGAAAAACGTCGCTTTCAAAACTCCAACGGATCTAAATCTGAAGCAGACTAGTCGGTCAAAGAACAACCACTGACCGACTAGTTCATCAACTAGTCGGTCGGTAAAACAACATGAACCGACTAAGAGGTGAACAGTGAACAGATGAAGATTTCAGACCTAGATAACTAGTCGGTCCAAGAAGACTTTCTGACCGACTAGTTTCACAACTAGTCGGTCGGTCAATAAACTTAGACCGACTAAGAGTCAAAAACAAATAGTCTGAATACAAATGATTTAGTCGGTCCAAGAGAAAATGTTGACCGACTAGATCAACAACTAGTCGGTCACCAAACGTTCTTAGACCGACTAACGATAAACAGTAGCTTAGGAGAAATTTAGAATGAACAGTAAGTCACAACTAGTCGGTCAAAGAAGCATCACTGACCGACTAGTTCACAAACTAGTCGGTCGGTGAGTCAACGTAGACCGACTAACTGTAAACAATACTGAACAGGAAATTAAGGAATCAAACTAGTCGGTCCAAGAACAGTTGCCGACCGACTAGATCACCATCTAGTCGGTCAGTACTTGTTCTTGTACCAACTAACATGCACATACAAATCCGAATCGAAGCGCGACGCTTCGAGGAAGTTAGAATGAACTTGTACGAAGATCCTAGAGCTACGATATGAGCGTAATGAAGATAGAAATGTAAGAATTACTCAAGGCTTAACATTCTATAAATCGAAGCTAAAAGACTATAAAATAAACCTTAGCGATCCGTCTTCAAAGCTTCAATCAAATCTTCATGACTTCCAAAAAGGTCCAAAAGCTTCAACGAAGCTTTAGACATTGAATACGAGCTTTGAGAAGTCTTAAGATGTCGCTTTGAGTGTTCTCGTGAATTTGGCGACGATCTCCATAACTGCGCTCACAAATTGTTAGTTCATGATATATCTATGTTTGCTCATCATCCAAAACCAAATCCGGGGAGTCCAATACTCAACAGGGTTAGGCTGTAGGATCTCACACAAAGTGAGACCTTCGTCAAGGAATATGTTGAATTAAGCGAGATTATACATAGGATATATGTGAATTTATATTGTCGCAAATAGTTTGCTATATAAGCTTTAGAATATTAAGGATGTGTGAAATTGCATATGATGCAAAAGGTTCTAAATATATCGTAAATTGTTTACAAGCATATTTTATATAGAATGGACACATGAGATGTGTACCTGGATGACGAAAACATCCCGGTCTAAATCCAAGTTCAATCGACGTCCAAAACGGACTCCAAACGAGAAAGTTAGAGCCAAAACAGCGCACACGACAATTTAAAAGGGGGGGCTAGCCTAAATAGTTAGGCTGTGCACCCCAGCCCAAGTGGGCTAGGCCCACTTGCCCGCCCTTGCGGGCGGACACCCAGCACACAGTGCCAGTGCCCGTAATTATTTGTGGGCCCCACAGTGGGGCCACAGACCAGTAAACCCTAAGGATTAGTAATTAGCCGCTGGGTCGGTGCGTAAAGAAATTTTTGACTGATTTTGGAGCCTCATTTGATGGGTCAACCGAACTCAGATTGGAGCGATGTTTTTTCCTACGCGTTCACCATTCAACCCTCTTCGCAATAATGTATGGCACCACTCTTGTAGATCAATGGTTGGAGAGATTTAATTGACCAAACATTGCCTTTGTGAAATGCATGTTGTGTGTTAATAAAACTCTCCAAACACGTTTAGTCCCACATCAGAGATGGAGAGAAGGGGAGGGGTCAGTCGTCTAAATAAACAAGGGCCAACCCCATTCCTTGAAACCTGTAACAAGCTCCAGATCCGAGTAGCTCCATTAAACATGAGCAAGCTCAGATCTAAGCTTAAATTCATATTCACTCTTCTCTTTAATTCTTCCTTGCTCTTGATCGGGCTCTAGCAAAGCCACGAGAGAGTTCAGATCGGATCCGAATTGTTGACGAATGATCCACTCAAAGTGAAACTTTCTTTGGCATGTGGTTGGCTCGACGACACGAGTGTTGCTCACATCGGGACACGGTTCGGCTTGGATGCGGTTCGGCTCGAGACGCAATTCGGCTCGGGAGAAACGGCACGGGGCATCGCTTCGGAGATAAAGAAATGTTGCTGAAAATGATGTTTTGTATTCTTCGAAAACGAAGTGAAAGGTATGTGGTTTAATATTTATGCGTTTATAATTGCTGTTAGATAGATCTATCTTTAGGGGTTGGTCGGACCCAACCCTGGGATAGTAGAGATTCTGGCTCGGGGTTTATTATTTAGGGCTAGACTTAAAATATTTTAAGTCGTTTTTCCGCTGCTTTTATGTTTTCTTCGTCCGATCGACTTAGTTCGGACATCGATTTTATAGCCTTAAGGTCCCAGAAAAATCCTACGGTGGTATCAGAGCAAGGTCTACATTGATATATGGTTTTGCAATTATAAAGTGCATATGATGCATCATGTTTCTCCATCAGATGGAGGTTTTTAATTAATCTACTAAATTATCGTTTCATGTGTTGGTTTTATCTTCGAAAAATTGTTTTTTGAAAATTACATCTAATTTTAAAATCATATGTTAATTTTAATAATTAGATCGTTAAAATTATATGATAATTTTTAATGTAAATTGAATTTATGATATATTTTTAGTTGCATGCTTAACTAATTTTTATGAGATAAAATTTTAGTTGATGTTCTTTTAATGGTTATTTTATTCTTGCTTATTATGTGATAATACAAGAAAAACTTTTAGGATAGCCATTAAAAACTTTCAGAAAATTATAAGATAATTTTTGATGGACAAGCTATTAAAAATTGTTGCAACAAATTAAACTCCTAATACTTGATTAGGGTATACCTATCTAATTATTATTATTTTAATTGTTCTAATAATAATTTTTTGCAAAAGGCTATGTTTTAAAGTGTTGCAACTTGAACGTTTAAAAACCTACTACACGATTAGAATATCACGTTGATATTAATAAATCATTATAGTTGATAATGACATTAATAAAAGTTATTAACCAATCCTAATAATTTTGAATTTTAAGATTCAACTAGTTGATAGGATTAACTAGTTTTAATGAAGCCATTTTAAGTCGATGTCACACATATGAACAAATAGTATCCTTCATGGATCATGATCCGGTCTAGCATTTTTTTAATAGTGTTGTGGATTACCCTAGCTCGACTGGTGTAGTGATCATGGCCTAGCCAAATCCCTGGTCATGTTCCGCTGGACCGCAAGGATGCGAATTATGATTATGTGAAACCATCGATTACATCTAGTCAATTACGTTTAAAATCTTCTTCAAGATTAGCCGTAACCCTCCTTGCTTTGGAAATTTGGAAACCAGGGTTCCACATTATAGTTGTTGAGTCAACTTAAGCTGTGACATGGATATCTCTTGGGAACCATTTCCATTCAACATGTAATGTAGTTCGACTTAACCGAAACCATCGCATCGTGAACATAACCTAGTGCCGAAGTAAGTTAGGATTGGATAAGAAAGCAAGGGTCTGACTAGACTGGTCGTTATGATTTATTGAGCCAACCCACAGTCATAAGTGGCTAGGGGTAAAAACCGATAATGAAATCACATACGATGTGATTGATGAAGACTCATCTACCGATCGCAGAGTAAGCAACTTGTTGAGTCAACTCAAGGTTGTGAGACTCAGGGTGGTTGAGTCCTTTTCCCACTAAATATTATTATTCGTTCTTCTATATGGCTTAAGATGATCGCGAAAATAGTAGGAGTGTAAAGTTGAATAAAATCCAATTTAACTATGTTTAAAAATCATGAACATATACTAAACTAAGGTAGTTATATGTTATACCGGATGGAATCCAAGTCATAATATCCTAAAAGAATAAGTTAACTGGTCAAAATGATTGTTTAAGGAATATCAACTCTAGATCAAGTTTGATAGTCTAAACCAGGTTTTCACTGACCTTGAAGTGTCCTTCTTAGAACAAGCTTAAGGACAATGATTTCATTGAGCTCTGGGTCCAACAAAATAAATGCACTCTACCTGTCACTCACCTCTATGAGGGGCATCTTGAATATGCTGATGTTCAAAGTAAGTTTCTCAATACAAGTTGTTGAGTCAACTCAAGGTTGTATGGGAAACGGTTTCGATCTGCAAAGTTCGAAACTTCGATCAAATTGTTTGACTCGGAGATGAGTGCATGTGCAGCGCAAGACCATGTATCCAAATTAAATCTTGAGTCAAGCAACTTGTTGAGTCAACTTAAAGTTGTGAAGCTCAAGTGTTTGGATGCATGAGGTGCTTGTACAGTTAATAATTGTGTTGAGACGCGCAATGTCTAAATGTGATTTAGAAAAAGGAGATGCATTCAAGAAAGTTGGTTGAGAAAGAAAGTTTTGACTATCATAAGAAAAGGCAAAAGTACGAGGAACTGAAATTATTTGATGTCACGGTTTCAGAATAAATCGTTATACAAGAGGAATAGATTATCCTATGTGTTGGAAAAAGGAGCAAGTGTTGTTTCTTAGACCAAATAGGACTTCTAATACGTTTTGGAGAATGTCGTCTTCTTGCTTATGAAGCAATGTTTTGGTGGGAGTAAGTTGTGTAACAATATTGTATTAAATATTAATGCATGAATGCGCAAGTTATAGAAACTAATCTGTGGCTAAATAGATTGGACCATACCGAAGAGAACAGACTAGACAAGTCACATAAAGAGGGGTCCATTGACATCTCGTATTATTAGTCAAAAGACACTTGTGAGTCTTATCTCAAAGGTAAGATGGCAAACTTCTTCTGTAAGACAGTGGGAGAACGAGTGGAGAACTCGTGGTCTCGTACATACGGATGTATCAATACCCAAGTCTGAATTAGCCTAGATATGACATTCTTATTTTATCACGACACGTGTTTTTGATGAAACACAAGTCTGATAAAATAGAGAACACAGTGACAAAAGTATTTGAACTGCTTCGATCAGATCGAAGAAGCAAATACTTAACTATGTAATTTTTGCGACATTAAAATGAAATGAGATTTTCTCTCAAGTCAAGTCTCTTAACACATTGGTGTGTTGGAAAGCATGAATCACACTTTGTGAGATATGGTGCATACATGGCAAGTGACTCTGAGTTACAATCCTCCTCCTGGGCTAAGTCTCAAATAGTAATACCTAGGTTATTGATGATGTTTTGTGAGGATCTTATCAATATGATATTCCTCAAATTAATCGTTAAGAAGTCAAAAGATTACTCAAGCCTCGTAAGACAAAGGAGTCGAGTAAAACATCATAGTTGATGATTGATGTGTCCTAGAATCAACTCCAAAACCCACCTAGATATTACTAGGTGCGCTCCGAATTTCACCTCGGAGACTACCGCAAGTGCACGGTGTCAGAGCTTTGTAATATAGAAAGATATCGATCCCACAACGAGGTGATGCTAATAGACTTGGGTATTTTCTAGATCTTAGAATGTTGTCAGCAGGCGTACTCAAATTGGTTGTCACAAATATCTCTTATCGAGGATTATCAACAATATAAAAAGACTAGGGCATTAGGAGTCACCACTAGGATTGTCGGATGTCGATGCTAGGCTAGAACTCTTACATTGAATTGGCTTTATTAGGGAGAAATTGTCGCATCTAAAAATGTTGCATCTAAAAATGTAGAACTCATGGCCAACTATCGTTGAGCCACTCGTCTAACGTATCCTGTGTTAGCCCCACCTTATGGATAGACTCTCATGCGATACGTGCATTACGATCGAAAACTATACGCAATCTTTGCTCATACACCTCGTGGGAATTAGAGCTCGATATTTGACTTGATGGCTCTTATGAGTAATATAGGAATGCCGGTAGATCCCATCAGAAGTTCGTGCCACATCGTGGGAATACAAACCCTAATTGGATCCCCTAACATACCTAATTAAGTCCGTAGGATATCCGTCAGAAGTTCGTGCCACCTCGTAGGAATACGAACCTGTTAGTACATAGGTACGAATCCAACTGGAGTATCTGCATATCTGACCCATTTGGCATCCACAACCTGATACCCCCCGCTCATAGTGGGGTATCGCCAAGTCAGACAAATGGGTCGTTCGACCGTTGGCCTGGCGCTAACATTCAGGGGAAAGTTAATGGGGCCGAGTAAATGGGTAGCCGTTAACTCAAATCCCGGAGAAGATAATGCCTGAATCAATGAGGGATGGTTACACACCATCAAGAAGGGGATTAACTATAAATAGACCAAATAACAAAGATAAAGGGGTTCCAATTTCCAAGGTACAAGGTCTAAGACATAGAACTCTACTTTCTTAGCTGATATTTCTTATACATTCGAGCTTGCGTCATCAGTACTGGGACGAACCTCCGTGGGTCGATCTCAGCTGCATCAAGCTTTCTCTCTTTCTTAAGTTCCCACACTAACTTAAGCATCTTAGGGGATTTGGGTCGAAACCCAAATCCAACCTATTTAATGTGTCCCTGTGGTGCAGATCGACGGTCATCATCCAACATCTAAGGTCGGCATTGAGCTTCCTAGCCTCGAAAGATCGATGCAACTGCTGCTCGAAGGTCGATCGAGCACTGCACCATCATCAACTACCATCACCCGAACCTGGTGATTCCAACCGAGGGTTCCATTCCAACTGCTGACGAGGCTCCGACTTAGCATCTCGAGTCTACTTCAGCTTGACAACTATCTCGGTCAATTTTGACCTTAACAGTTTGGCACCGTCTATGGAAAACCACGAGTCGACATCCCGACCGATGAATCACTCGACCATATCGACTTACCCATCCACAACCTTCGAGGATGCCACGAGACCTCCCAGCATCGGTCTCATCAGCATAATAATGGGAGGTCCCCCGCACCCGGAGTTATCGACCTCTCTCCAAATCTCTTACGCCGGAAGATTGATGACAGTATCTGTGGGGTGAAAGCACCTCAGAGATTCTACGCCGCCTATCTCCTTCTCAGATGAAGATCTTGAAGGTGTGGAACTGTCACATGATGATGCCATCGTCATCATGGCTACTATCAAGGTGATCACCGTTAAAAGGTTGCTTGTCGACACCGGAAGCTCGTGCGACATACTCTTCTTCACTACGTTGGAGAGAATGAAGATGCCATCCGTGGAGTTGACGCCTTGTTCGGGGCCCCTGGTCGGATTCACCGGGCATTCCGTTCCGATATCGGGCATCATTACCTTGCCGATGACCCTTGGCACATATTCCCGACAAATCACTTGCCTAACCAGTTTCGTGGTGGTGAAGATCAACTCGGCGTATAACGGGATCATCGGAAGACCACTACTGAATGCTATAGAACGACGGTGGTCTCAACCTTCCATCAGATGATCAAATTCCAGTCCCCCGATGGCATCAGAAAGTAAAGAGGGAATCAGAAATAGGCACAATTGTGCTACATGCAGTCCACCGCTCTAACGAGGATCGATCAGGCGGATGCAGTCGACACACGGGTCGAAGATCGACAGCCTGCCATAGTTAAAGAAACGGGGAACATCCAAATCTCTGAAGAATAAGGAAAAACTGTCTCTATTGGGTCGCTGCTCCCTTTCGACCTAAAGGAACAGTTAATCACCCTCCTAAGAGAGCATGCCAACATCTTCTCCTGGACCCCAAAGGATATGCCTAGCATCGACCCCGAGGTAGCATCCCACAAGCTGGAGGTCGGCCCGACCTCCAGACCCATGAAGCAAAAGAAGAGAAACATGGGAGGCAAAAAATGAAAGCTGCGATCGAAGAAGTGGATCGACTTCTAGAAGCGGGCTTCATTCGAAAAGTCAAATACCATGAATGGATCTCGAACGTTGTGATGGTCAAGAAGGTGATTGGCAAATGGCAGATGTCTGCCGACTTCACTGACCTCGATAAAGCGTGCCCGAAGGATGGCTACCCCCTGCCACGAATCGACCATCTGGTCGACAGTGCTTCGGGCTACAAGCTCCTCAGCTTTATGGACGCATTCTCGGGATACAACTAGATCCAGATGGCACCAGAGGATGAGGAGAAAACTTTTTTCCTCACTGATCGATGTACTTTTTTTATTACACCAAAATTCCATTTGGTTTGAAAAATGCAGGGCTGCATACCAACGAATGATGAACGAAGTCTTCGAGGCTCAAATAGGACGAAACCTAGAAGTCTACGTCGACAACATGTTGGTTAAGTCGAAGAATCCAATGGATCCTGTCACAGACCTCCAGGAGATATTTGAACAGATTCGGCGATACAACCTTCGGTTAAACCCTGCCAAATGTACCTTCATGGTTCGGTCAGAAAAGTTCCTCGGTTTCATGCTCACGAATCGAGGGATCGAGGCAACCTCAACAAGATCGTTGCAATCATCATGATGAAGGAGCCCTCGACTCTCAGACTTCAGAGGCTGAATGGAAGTATAACTACCTTGTAACGATTCTTGTCTAAGTCAGCCAAGAGGTCATTTCCTTTCTTCAAGGTGTTGAGAAAGGCGATAGCCTCCGTGTCAAGCAGCAAGAGAGTCATCGAATAGGATGCAGACTGCAAAAAATCCTTCTTCAAGTTAAAGGAGTACCTTTGCAGCCCACTGCTCTTAACCAAGCCAGATAAAGTTGTCCAGCTCATAATAATCTATCTGGCTGCTACCATGGGGGTCGTAAGTTCAGTGCTCGTCAAAGAAGATGTAGGGTACAACGGCACATCTACTACGTCAGTCAGATTCTCTGAGGCATGGAGATCAACTACTCGAGGATCGAAAAGATGGCTTTTGCACTGGTCGAATCTACAAGGAGGTTGCGATCGTACTTCCAAGCGCATACCATCCTGGTTCTCACCGACGCTCCCTTAGAACAGACCCTGAAGAGGCTCAATTGTTCAGAGAGAATGACGAAATGGGGGGTCGAACTAAGAGAATTCAACATCCAGTTTAAATTGAGGACCGCCATCAAAGGGGAGGCTCTCGCCGACTTTATCGTCGAACTCACTTATGATGACGACCCGCAAGAAGAGGTATGTGCAACTAGCATACTACCTGAGGCTACCCCCTCACCCTCAACAAGTATTAATCCACCAAATGAAGAGAATGATGCAATTAACGACGAGGGAACCTGGATCATACAAGTCGACGGTGCGGCCACTCAAGCTGGAAGCGGGGCCGGAATAATTGTCCAAACATATGCCGTTAATATTTTTGAATTTGTCCTTAGCTTTGATTTCCAAACCATTAACAATGGTGTTGAATACGAAGCAGCCATCAACAGACTCTGATTGGCTCGAGCCTTATGGGCGAGAGTGGTCCAACTACTCAGCGACTCCAGCCTCATCGTCCACCAACTGAACGGGACCTTCGAGGCCCACGAAAACTCGATGCAGAGTTACATGCAAGTCGCTAAAGCAGAGCACTCCAAGTTCACACGCGTGGAAATCCATCATATGCCAACGTTGAATAATCATCGAGCCGATGCCTTGTCGAAACTTGCATCCTCCTCCCCCACGAGACTCGGTCTGATCGTGTATGTACAACGTCTATCCCATTTCAGCAAGCTAGCACAAGAGCTGCTAAGCCTCGACCAAGGGATCACTTGAATGGATCCAATAATCTATTACCCAAACACAGGTGAGAAGCCGACCGACCCGGTGGAGGAACAAAAGCTAGAATGGAAGGCCTACCAGTTTGTCCTACTAGATGGTTTATTGTATAAAATACAATGGACCAGGTATGACATCTTCCCCTACCTTTAATGTTTAGCCCCGCAGGAAGCACACTATGTGATCCAAGAGATCCATGAGGGCGATTGCAGAAATCATTGTGGAGGAAAATACATAGCCTTAAAGGCCGTGAGACAAGGGTATTTTTGGCCAACGATATTCAAAGACTCCGTCGAATACGTTTGACGGTGCTCGACCTGTCAAAAGTTCTCAAAGATCAGCTCGGCTCCACCAACAGATCTGATCCCCATCATCAGTCCAGTTCCTTTCGCTAAGTGGGGACTAGACCTCCTTGTCCCATTCAAACCAGCGAGTGGAAAACGAAAATACCTAATAGTGGCGATTAACTACTTCACAAAGTGGACCGAGGCCGAACCTCTATCCCTGATCACCTGGAAGGAAGCTCGAAGCTTCGTCTGGAAGTCCATCGTCTATCTTTTTGGCATCCCATAATCCATAGTGATGGACAATATGACACAGTTCGACGGTGCCAGCTTCTGAGACTTCTGCTCAGAGCTGAAGATCAAGTTACACTTCTCCTCCGTTGCCCATCCCCAGTCGAATGGATTGGTAGAAGCAGCCAACAAAAGCATCCTCGGGCCCATACGGAAGAGAATAACTGGGCTCGAAGGGACTTGGCCAGACGAAATCCCCGGCATACTATGGTCGTACAGAACGAACCACAAAACCTCTATGGGAGAAATGCCATTCATGCTAGCCTACGGATGCGAAGCCTTCGTCCCTGTAGAGGTCAATGAGCGACATCTCTGTCTCCAATACTATAATGAAGAAAGAAACTCAGAAGGCATCGAGCTCAACCTACAACTGGTGGACGAGGTCCGCGAATAGGCTTTGGCGACCCTCATCGAACAAAAAGGACGCATGGCCTGCTATTTCAACTCAAAGGTTCGCAAACGCAGCCTCCGTGTATGCGACTTGGTGCTACGTAAGGTTGCTTTCACTCCCAAGATTCTCAAGCTGGGGAAGCTCGCTGCGAAGTGGGAATGATCCTACACAGTGATCGATGTACTCGGTCCTGCCACCTACCGACTCGCTACTTTGGATGATAGAGAACTTTCGCATTCCTGGAACATTGAGCATTTACGGAAGTATTATCAATGATTGTACAAACAGGGTAAACGATTGAAATTTATCTTCGTCTTTTATCATATGCATGTTCATGATGAATACAAATTCGATCATTCTTTGACATCAGGCGAAATAGCCTGCTAAAACATTGTTGTCAGCCGTAAGTCGAAGGAGCCCCAACCCTCGTCACCGAACGACCTTTGTCGTCATACGTAAGCCAAGGGATCCCCCCACCACTGAACGACCCTCGGTACTCGTCGGCCGTAAGTCGAAGGGGCTCTGTCCTCACCATCGAAGAGACCCTTGTCGTCAGACGTAAGCCGAGGGATCCCTCCTTGGCACTAAACGACCCCCCAGTGCTCTTTGGCCATATGTTGAAGGGGCCTCGCCCCATGCCACCAAACAACCCCTGTCGTCGGTTGTAAATCGAAGAGGCCTCGCCCCATGCCATCGAACGACCCCCGTTGTCAGCCGTAAGCTGAGGGATCCCCTGCCACTGAACGACCCATGACGCTCTTCATCCGTAAGCCAAGGGATCCCCCTTGCCACTGAACGACCCCCGACACATATGTTGAAAAGGTTGCGCCCCTCACTACCAAGGAAGCGGGATATATGGTTTAAAACGTTACGTTCATCGATTGAATACGCCTAACTTATCAACGACAACACTTGCCTAAATATTTATATGAAATTTGAAGTTAGGTCGTTGAGGGGCCATACACACGCATGTATTCAAGTAAAAAAGAAATGAAAAGAAATGCGACAATATACCCAGCTTGCAAGAATTTTTCATTTATTTGAAGGAAAGAAAATTACAAGAAGTCTAAACTAAGGCCTGCTGGCCTGAGAAGGAGGAGGAGCACTTCCGAACGCAAAGAAACTGGAAAAAGCCTCCATCACCTTTGTAAACTTTGTCTTAAGCTCCGCCTTCTCCCTCGCAGTGGCCTCCTCGAGCCCAGTGACTTTGGCCCGAAGATCGGTAGCCTCCGCATTGCAAGCTTCTGCCTACATCTTGGAGTCGTGAGTTTTGGCCCGAAGCTCAATCGTTTCCTTCCAAGAGGCGTCGAGATCCTCCTCGAGCTGGGATCTCTCCAACCGCCATTGAAGCTCGGCAGATTTGTAGAGGCCCGATAGCGACGAGAGGCTGTCCTTAGCCTCCGCAGCCATCCACTCGGCATCACCTTATCCACGAGGGATTTTGCCAAGGCATCCTCAGCCTCCTTCATCCAAGCCTCAAGGACGAACGCTTTGCACTCCGCGTCTGCCACCCACCGACCTCCTTCGATTAAGTCGACAGCTTGACGGTGCAGCACGGCTCTGAAAATGAACATCTGCAAAAACGGGGGTTAGTCAAACAACGTATGACTCGGAATAAATAAGGACTCAGATGACATACGTGGTATACACTCCCCACAAAAAAGTTGGCCACCCTTTCGAGGTCCAACCTCTGTAGGAGCTCCAGATCCCTAGGGAGAATCGAATTCTCCACCAACCAAGCCGTCGTCCTGAAATCCCTTAAGGCCGACTCCTCCTTTCCAATGGTGAAGGGAGGTAGGTGAAAATCACCTTGTACTGGCTCCGAGGATCGAGACAAAAGCCGATTGAGCAGTAACACTCGATTGAACTCTGTAGGGGTCGAGCCGACCAAAGGAACGGGCAAAACAATGTCGCCCGAGGGCCACTGATCCAGAAGGGGCATCACAGGGGATTGAGACACCGAAGGAGTCTCCACCACACCCTGAGGCTTGAGAGGAGCGACACCTATGCCCTTCCCCAAGGGATCATACTCCTCCACTCGCCCCCTCTTTCCAGACTCCTCCTCCCTATGGGAGGGCATCTCCCTCTTCTGGCCGACCGCTTTGGTCGGCTCGGTAGAGTCGACAATGTCGACGTCGACCACCACATGTGACTTTGCAACCACGACAAAGGCCAGAGGCACGGCGGGCCACACGGGGGCCTAGCTGGAGACCTATCTCGAGGAGGCCCGGGAAGAGGGCCTGGAGGTCTGCCTAATCTTCCCTCCCTCGCAAGAAGAGCTCTGATTGATCGGGAGAGGAGACCGAGAGATGGACACCTCGAGACGTGTGCTCGACCTTTCATCTCGGGCGCCTGACCTTTCGACACTTCTCTTCTTCTTCCGCTGCTCCCTCCAAACTCGGTCCATAGCAGAATCACCGCTCTGTCGATTTTTGTTAGTCATATCTGCAAACAACAGATATAATTATCATGAGTGACGAAGATAAAGACACAGAGTCAAGATACATTACCCGGGCTCCACAAAGTGGTCTTCAACGTATGAGCGTCTAGCAAATTCTGAGTCGACCTTTCTAACCTCGGTCGACCCAGAAGGAGCTTCACCACCTCAACCTCATTCGACGACAACCTGGCTCTGACCTCCTCTGTTGATAACCTAGACTCTTCCATAAGCCCAGGATTCAGAGAACTCCAACCATTGAGCAATGGACCCAGCTCGGGAAGGACGACAAACACAAAGGTCGTATCTGAGTCTCACTCCAGGGCGAGCAGCAATGTGGTATCACACTCGGCGAGGGTAGGTACTATCCTAAAGAAATACTTGAATAGCTCGAGGGTCGGTCGGACCCCACAGAGCCCACACAACACGATGAAGCCAACTAAGGGAGGAAAAGATTGAGGAGAAAATCTACAAATAGAAAGCTCCAAAGAACACAGAACCTCTACGATGAAAGGGTGATGTGGGGAACCGGAGCCATAGACGGAAAGCTTTGAGATACATCCCAATCTCACTCTTCCATGGGAAGCACATTCTCTCATCCAAATTAGGCACTCTAACCATAAAAGGATGATAGAAACAATCTCGCCAAACCTCAGCAGTCAGATCGATGGAAAACATAGGGCCATATCTAAGATGACTTTAGGAACCCTCGAGCTCCGACCCCTCCGACAAATGGGAAGGTTTGGCTCAATCCAAACGCCTTTTACCTTTCCAGGAACTTCCTCACATCGAGGGGGCTGGAGGTGCACCACGAGCTCTTCGTAGGTCGGCTCCTTCAGTACGATTGGAGCAAACATACCTGACGAACTTAAAAAGAATCATAATCGGACAGGTGGGATACCTTGAAAAGGAACAGACGCTCTCTGGGGAGGTAATGTTGGAAGCAAGATTACGATACAAGGAAGAAGATGAAGCAGAAAAATATCTTCTTCTTCCTCAATTTTCTCCTTTATATGAAGAAATCCAACCGGCTAACGTCTGGTGCACAACACGTGTCCAAGGCCAGCCACGAGAAACGACAGAGATTGCTACAAATGCAAAAGGGTTTTAGCGGCACAAATCAAATCAAATGTTTCGAAAACCGTGTGCATTTAAGGAGATTAGTCATCATTCGGTCTCAGTCAGCACGATTTCTGAGGCACGAATGATGGAGGCCATTGTTAGTACACGTGTACGAATCCAATTGGACTATCTGCATACCCGACCCATTTGGCATCCGCAACCCGATACCCCCATTGCTCGTAGCGGGGTACTGCCGAGTCAGACAAATGGGTCATTCGACCGTTGGGCTGGCGCTAACATTCAGGGAAAAGTTAACGGGGCTGAGTAAATGGGCGGCCGTTAACCCGAATCCCAGAGAAGATCATGTCCAAATCAATGAGGGACGGTTACACACCATCAAGAGGGAATTACCTATAAATAGACCAAAGAACAAAGGCAAAGGGGTTCCAATTTCCAAGGTACGAGGTCTAAGACATAGAACTCTACTTTCTTAGCTGATATTTCTTATACATTCGAGCTTGCGTCGTCAGTCCTGGGACGAACCTTCGTGGGTCGATCTCAGCTACACCAAGCTCCCGCTCTTCCTTAAGTTCCCTTACTAACTTAAGCATCGAAGATTATTTGGGTCAGAACCCAGATCTGACCCCCCCTAATGTGTCCCCGTGGTGTAGATCGACGGTCATCATCCAATATTGAAGGTCAACGTTGAGCTTACTAGCCTCGAACGATTGATGCAACAGCTGCTCGAAGGTCGATCGAGCACCGCACCATCATCAACTACCATCACCCGACTCTGGTTCTTCTAATCGAGGGTCTCATTCCAAATGCTGACGAGGCTCCGACTCAGCATCTCAAGTCTACGTCAGCTTGACAACTGTCTCGGTCAATTTTGGTCTTAACAGAACCCTATACCCAAACTTGGCTGGATCAACCAAATCACATCCCTTTTATATCAAAACTACGTAATAATCCTAACTTTACATCTAAATCCTAAGATCCTAGGGCTAATCCATCAGCCCTAGATAAGATACTCATGGATCATGGAAAAGACAATAGAGAATCAATAAAAACAAGAGAGATCACCATCGCAATAGAAGACATTATAGCAAGCATTAGAAGATTAAAAATCGTTACCAAAACATTGCAGCGCAACACAATAGCAATCTAAATAATTAAGGACTCAAAATTCCAAGCAAAAGCAATAAATAAAAATCCAATCTTTGTCTTCTATAAAATTGGCGACGGCTAAGAAAATCTATCTCAAAAACTAAACTAAAAACTAAACTAAGGAAAATAGTAGCCTCCTTAAAGTAGGATAAAAATAGTGCTTATATACATGGGGTAGGGACCCCACAAAAATCAGAAGATATGGGTACTTGGGCCCACCAAATAGTCTGGTTGCGGTGCCCAACTCGGTCGAGTAGCAGTGTCGCTCAGTCGAGCTGACATGCGGCTTCCGCTTTGCTGCTGCTTTGGCTCTGGGCTGATGTGGGCTACTCGGTCGAGTACCCCCTCCACTCGGTCGAGCTACAGTAGGATGAAATTCTCCTCAAAACATTGCTCTGTTTTAATTGTGCTCGGTCGAGTATAAGCTCTGCTCAATCGAGTCGCCATGTTTGCTCGGTCGAGCTATAGTGCTAGGAGAGTGGCTCGAAATAGTCGTTCTGTTTAGAGTCAGCTCGGTCGAGTAGAAGGTTTACTCGGTTGAGTGCTACGTATCAGTTTTGCTGGAGTTATGAGAGTATCAGCTCGATCGAGTGCTGAGCAGCACGACCGAGGTGACTGGGAAATCAGCTCCAAGTGCCCCCAGAGCACTCAACTCTCGTTCTCTTCTCCTGTACTCCTCCAATCTTCTTCCTAACCTTGCCGAACACCTGTTGAACCTTGCCAATGATGCTTTGGACGTCTCGGACGTGTCCATGTCCTATAACTGCTCCAATTCGTTCCAAAGTTCCTGAAGAACCACATTTCTATACGAAACTCAAATATAACATTAGAAGCGCGATAATATATATAAATATGAACTTTGGATGGTGAATATGATATAAAATGATGCAGTAAATACATGGAAAATATGGGCACAACAATGATGGCCTAGACAACTTCCAAGATGCCATTCAGAGTAGTGACTTTAAGAAATGGCTTGATGAAATCTGAAAAGGGTCATTGCACGTAATAAGGTATAGACCTTAGAAAACATATCCAACGAAAGTGTTCCCTTTCAATGCAAGTGTATCTTTAAGACAGAAGATTAGTGCAGATGGATAATAGTGAAGTGAAAATTATGCTGGTTAAGAATAATTATCATCAGAACTCCTATAAACGGATTGTAATGAAACTATCTCACCAACGTCTGTGTATAGATCTATTCAGATCATACTCGATGTAAATGCTCATGATGACCATGAAAACTGGAGTATTCATGTATTGTCTATTTTCTAAATATGATTTAGAAGAACAAACTTATATGAATCGGCCAGAGAGTTTTCAAGGTCAGTGGGAGCGAATAAAAGGCATGCGAGGCATCAAAGAGCCGGAACATATCTTTTGATAAAGTGGTCAAAGAGTTTGACATTTTATCAAAAACGATTATGAACCGTGCGGATGACCAGTGACTATTTTGAGGCATTCTCGTAAGGTACATAACGAATATTGTTTAAGTCTCAAGTAAGGATGTTGAGCTGGATGAGATCCATGCAAGTTAAATATTATGGATTCCAAGAGACCAAGGAAACGATTTGGATGTGATTCAAATCTGTGATCCAGGAGAAACATAGAACCCTTTAAGTCTATACAGAAGACGGTTTAGCAGATCTCACGAAGACTCTACCACATTAAGTCTAGAGAGACTTATGTGTAAATACGGTATGAGATACCAGTATAAATGGGCCTGAGTGCAAGTGGGAGATGTTGGGTGATGGGTATGCCCTCGAGGCTATTTATCTGTGTGTATGTGTAAAAACATCTTGTTCAAAATAACAGTAAGTTGTTTGGTAAGAATTTACCTAAGTTAATAATAATGTAGTCGTCATTAGACCTTAGGTAAAGTCCTAAGACTTGATACAAGGTCAAACAAGTATCGAGAGGATCTCGATCATGCAGAATTGTTTGACTGTTAGTAACATAAGTCTGAAATCGTTTGTGGTTGTAGATGTTTCGAGAAAAGGATATCAAAACATCGGATAGACCATTATGTCTTTGTCTTCACCATGGAGTGGTGACGATGATCTCATGGTCGTTCGACTTGGCGAAGTCGGAGACGAGACACAGGTACTCATTGGAGAATGAGTTAACTGAACGACCCAATGATAGTTATCACATGGTTGACATAAAAAATCTGTCAGTGATAACTCTTAGTGATGATATGCAAGTTGGTCCTTAAACTTGATGTTATTATACGAACATGTACGTAAACAGTGTCACTTAGATCTCTAACCTAGCTTCGAGGCAGGTCTGTCGAAAGATCCTTGGTTGGATGACACTTGAAGTGTGCGAAGAGAGTAATGACCAAGAAAGGATTCGTCTCTCCCGTTTATGGGGAGTTAGTGTCGTACGTGTTGGTTCGGTCTTTAACGAAATTTTTTGGCCAAAGTATGTTGGAAGAAGTCCAACATTATTTGACTAAAGACCGATGGAGACTAACCAAGTTCAAGGTATTAGGGTTGACAGTTTGACCATACTCTAGATTTGACTAAGCGACATAGTTTTTATGAAGGGACTAAAACTGCGGTATTCATCACGGATACAGTCAGGGTGGTCCTGACAATACTCAGGTCAATGAGTTAAGCACATAATAATAATATCGAAACAGAGACGACACCTGCTGCCCGTGGTCACTGCTGTCTGGGATATCGAGCCCTACCTGTAGTAGGGTCAGGCTATAGTGGAGACCTTTGTCAAGTAATATGTTGAATTAAGGGAGATTATACATAGGATGTGTAGGAATTTATAGTTTCTCAAATAGTTTGCGATATAAACTTTAGAATATTAAGTATGTGGAAAATTGCATATGATGCAAAAGGTTTTGAATATGTTGTAAAGTGTTTACAAGCACTTTTCATACATCATGGACACATGGGATGCGTACCTCGATGACTGAAACGTCCCTGTCTAAACCCACGTTCAAATGGCATCCAAAACAGACTCCAAACGAGAAAGTTAGAGCAAAAACAGTGCACACGGCAATTTAAAAGTGGAGGCCACCCCAAATAGTTGGGCTGGGCACCCCAGCCCATCTAGGCTCGGCACCCAGGCCTATTTTGGGCCTGGGCGCCTAGCCCAGGTGGGCTGGGCCTGCCCACAAGGGTGGGCGCCTGACCTGCCCAGCGGGCTGGTCAAGCCCGCCCGCAAGGTCGGGTGCCTGACCTGCTCAGCGGTCGGGTCAAGCCCACGCCATCAATTATTTGTGTGCCCCACAGTGGGGCCCATAGACCACTAAACCCTAAGTGTTAATAATTGATGGCTGGGTCAGTGCATATAGCAATTTTTGGCTGATTCTGGAGCCTCGTTTGAGGGGTCAAACGAACTCGGATTGGAGCGCCGATTTTTCCTACATGTTTGCCCTTCAACCCTCTTTGTAACGATGTATGATATCACTCTTGGAGATCAATGGTTGGAGAGATTTAATTGACCGAATATTGCCTTTGTAAAATGCATGTTGTGTGTTAAGAAAACTCTTCAAACGCATTTAGTACCACATCGGAAATGAAGAGAAGTGGATGTTTCAACCGCCAATATAAATAGGGGCCAACCCCCTTTCTTGAAGCCTGTAACAAGCTCCAGATCTGAGTATCTCCATTAAACATGAGCAAGCTCAGATCTAACCTTAATTAATATTCCATCGTTTCTCTAATTCTTCCTTGCTCCTGATCGGGCTCTAGCAAAGCTACGAAGGAGTTCGGATCGGATCCGAAGTCTTGATGAAGGATCCACTCAAAGTGTAACTTTCTTTGGCGCATGGTTGACTCGGCGACAAGGGTGTTGCTTGCCTCGAAATGCACTTCGGTTCGGGACGCGGTTCGGCTCAAGAGAAGCGACACGAGGCATGGCTTCAGAGATAAAGAAATGTTGCTGAAAATGACGCTTTGTATTCTGCAGAAACGAAGTGAAATGTATGTAGTTTAATATTCATGCATTTATAATTGATGTTAGATAGATCTATCTTTAGGGGCTGGTTGGACCCAACCCCGGGATAGTATAGATTCAGGATAGGGGTTTATTCTTTAGGGCTAGACTTAAAATAGTTTAAAGCTGTTTTTGCTACTTTTATGATTTCTTTGTCCGACCAACTTAGATGGGACGTCGATTTTATAGCCCTAAGGACCTAGAAAACCATACAACATCCTCATCCTCGAGATGCATTCTATGTGTGCATAGACTCGGACTAATTCCTTTTATATCATCTATGGCATATCCTAGGACACTTCTGTATTGTTTAAGGACGGCTAGGAGGCTTTCAAGTTCGGTGTCCGTTAGGGAAGCATTAATAATGACAGGGTAAGTGGAGCCCATTCCTAAAATGCGTACTTTAAATTAGGAGGAAGTGGTTTGATTTCTACCACTGGAGGCTTGGTGTCCTCGTTTCCATTACCTCGGGATGTGTTACCTTCTCTGAAAGATATTTATCATGGGATGAAGAAGTATCGCAAGCTGCTTCTGAGGGTCTGATGGTATCCTTGCTGTCATGACGAATCATTTTGTCACCAGAATGGGTTCGGAGTTCTTGTTCACGTGGAATCTCTAAAGTGGAAGCTTCCTCATACATTGGCATGGACGTGCTTACGCAGTAGCATGTCTCCATGGGTATTGGTGCCTCTCCTTGAGCCATAGTCAGCTTATGTCCGACGATGGATTGTTCGGGAGAGGTGGAGGTCCCATCAAAGTTGAAGCCTTCTATGGGCAAACAACTCACCAAGAGCATCTCAAGCACCGACATTTGTGGAAACCTAGAGGCCGTGCACACTTGAGAGTCTTAGTAGGAGGAGATCGAGTAATCTGTCTAGTCATGATGGTGTGCATGAGGTTTTGGATTGCAAGGGTAACTGTCGAATTGATGTTGGCCAAATAATTTCCCTTGTGCATTGCAAATCTCATAATTCACTGACGCTGATGGAGTGAACGGCCTTGATCACATCCCCAGTTGAGCTACATGTTGTGTCCAGCTGTCTATTTTCCTTGCAAGGTCTATGACAGTGCTAAAAGTGGCTAACATCATCCTAAGAACCTATATTCCCCTGCAATATAAGAAAGGTGGAGAAGTGAATGCATATGAGGGAATACGTGAACTATCCACAAAGAACAAAAACTAAAAACAAGCAGTGCCTCCTCAGCGACGGTTCCAAAATCTTGTTTGCATTCGTATTACAGCTTTAAATTTGTAGTCGTAAGCGCACGGTGTAGTTGTAGCGCTATACGGGTCGTCCTCTGGGAGGCAGCTGTTGCTAATAATTTTCTTCTAAATTAATAGCTACGCAATTGAGTAATAGGTTGAGAGTTAAAAATACTAAAGGAAATATTGATAATAAAAGCTCTAGGGCAATGGATATCCCCTCCATTGGATTAAACTAGGTTTGACTGGAATTAATCGATTGTTGAATTCTTGAGTTTCGGTAGAGGTCGTTTAATCTAAGGGTATTCTCTTGCCCCCCCCACTTCCGTGGTGCATGATAAGATATCCCTTTATATTAACCCTATCCCCTACTTCCATGGCATATGATAGACCTACCTAGCCCGTATCGATACCGACGCAATCGTGCATCGATACGCGCTAGGTGCATTACGATCAACGTATATCCCCGATCCTCCTCCATGCCACTTCCATGGATTAGGATTCAGATCTATGTTAGCATGGCTTTAATCGGTCACCGACGTCAATCGTACAATCTGATAATGCCGATCAATGTAATCGAAAACCCTAGATTGACCCCGATATCAATCGTGAATTAATCTAATTACTCACGAAGGGGAAATCCAATCTACATTGATAATAATCGTTCTAACATACCCCTAATCATCAATTGCTCAATAATTTCATAAATAATCATCAGCCCATGATTCAATCCAATGGGGTTCACCCCATTAGCCCTAGATGATCTCTACTCATGATTCATGCACCAACAGATGATGAAATTCATTGAAAACACAATCATTGCAAGAGATAATAGTAGATTTTTGATCGGTCCATATTTTACACCTTTTTTCTGCATGTTTTCACGCCATTTCGATTGCTCATATTGCGATTTTCACGAGTATTCGACGATATTGCGTTACTTTTCACTATTTCTTGTTTTTGTCGGATTTCAGGAAATATGGAGTGATCGGGAGCAAAAATGAGCTTAAGGGACTTGCACCCACTCCGGAGCGTCACCCAAGGCTCTTTTGAGGGCTATTCGGCGATGGGAGACGGGTGGAAG
>JAULAV010002695.1:0-24998 GCA_030789695.1 Scilla litardierei | reverse complement strand
TGACAAGGGTATTGGTGAATTATTAAAGTTTAACATGGCTTATAATAGTTTAGGGGAATTAAGCCCTACTGACCATATAGGAGAATCCTGGAAGAGGAGAGAATTTATAAAAGTCAACCAGAGAAGAAAGACGAGCATGAGCCGTGGATATAATCACAAGTCACTGTCCTTTCTCTTGCTTTTGCCCTGTAACAAGGGGATGACTAACCAAGGAGACAGGCTATGAGAAATTTGAGGAGGACAGATGAGAAGAAAAAGATGGTGAAAGTGATTTGATATCTCATAATTTAAAACCCCAAGCGATCCAACTGTCACCACTTGCAACAGCCAGCAGAGACATTGGACAACCACCAGACTTCAATTGGGAGTCTGCCCGTATCAGTTCATGAACCATAGCTTGCTAGCTATCCATACATTCTTCCCTCCTCCTCTTATTACTCTTTGACAAAAAGCAAAAGTAAAGGTTTAATCCAGACCCCAACAAACAAAGAGTTTAAACCTAGTTGTTTGATTAGGCTTGTATTTCCGTAATTATAGATAAATAAACACAAGGGAAACACAAGGGAAACGCCGAGTTGAACACGATATGAACCATTCATCTGAGTTGCAAGGTCCTAGCCAAACAGTCTGATATGTTCGGATTGCCATCGACATCGACATGAACATTATTGTGACAACTAGCTGCAAAAATATCTGCTTCCAGGATTCGAGCAAGTGGAGCTAGAATGCCAAAAAATATCTGCTTCCATTTGATCTTGTTGTCGTGGAGACAGTTCCGGGAACCCTCGCTGCTACGTCTCTACATCTGTAGTGAAGGAGACGGTGTCACGCACACAGAAAGATAGGCAGGTGGAAAAGGGGGAAATAGACAGCAGGAGGAGAGCGAACGCTACGAAACAGGCGGTTGGATCTCTTTGTCTCATCAGTAATGAGAAGGGGATGACGACATAAGCGAAGAAGGGAGGTGATGAGAGAGAGAGCGTAGCCACGTCCATGTCTCGTACGCATTCGCTTGGCGACGTAATAGTGTTACGTCAGCTGCTGCATCATGTGGACCCTTTTTCTTGTCTGCTGCGGCCACTCATCAAAGAGATGTGGGCATTTCAACTGTAATAGTATTTTTACGCTAGATTTTATCAAAACGACTTAATAATTTGATACACTGTATAATCTTTTAAATTTGTAGTTAACTATCAAAACTTTCTCGTAATGAACCCTTTATGGTAATTTTTAACAACTTTTATAAAACTCTAGTGTTAGTTGAATGAAATAGTTTTGGCAGAATGCCCTCTTTCATTCACAATATAGCGGCATGCATATTGTTGATGGATCTTAGAGAAACCTATGGTCACTTCTTAGTAGTGATTAGATATTGCTCTCTAGCGAATTTATGATCGATCATGTCGTGCTTAATCATGTCGTGCTTAGTTATGTTGTGCTTTGATGGTGGAGACCAAGTGTTTATATAGTACACAAACACTATTCCAGCCTACAGACGGTTGAAATCCTACACACCATAGATTAATCCTAGATCGATGGCCAACAAATTAAGAGTGATTTCTCAACCACCAAACCCTTAACACTAGCTTACAGGCCGTTTAGCTGGGGCTAACTTTCCTATAGAGCGCATTAATGCTGGTTAGTGTCAGCATGCCCACATGCGAAACTAACAAGTCAAATGTATTCTGGCTCAACCATGTAGGCATTTACACCAGAAGGACGTCCCAATGATTTTAGCAAAGCAATCCATGTATACAATTATACTACATATTTGGTCAAGACTACATGCGACAAGCAAAATATGCCCACACACTCTTTTTAAGGAGCAAGTATAACACATCTGCCATCAGAGTAAATAAATTAAAAACAACAGATTCATTTTAGTCAAGATACATGCACCCTAGGTCCAATATGTCTTAGCCCCTTAATAATGGTAATACTTGAATGTCAGCTAGCAATGCTAATATCCTCAATATATTGCTACAGAGCACCCTCCAAGCCAAAAATAGACCATCTATCATCTACATGCATCAGTCGCACATATATATATTTCTAATCAGGATTCTTCGCTCAGCACTTTACACTGTATTAATCATCACCCTCAGAGCAGGAGTCAAAGTATCTCGCTTTGATCAATGTCTTTTTGACATAGTCAAATGTCAAAATTGGTACTGGTTGAGAGTATTCATTAAGACTTTCTATACTAGCTCATATGGTAGCGAAGTGTCACGCCCCGATCCCATGATACCTAGACGGATCTTTCCCAAGAGGCAGAGGTAGAGAGAGAGAGAGAGAGAGAGAGAGAGAGAGAGAGAGAGAGAGAGAGAGAGAGAGAGAGAGAGAGTGTGTGTGTGTGTGTGTGTGCGCGCGCGAGCGCGCGCGCGCGCGCGTGCGCAACAGAGAGTAGCATGCTGTTGATAATTCCAGCCAATTTATTCCCTTATTTGTGTCTTTTGGTTTTCCAATGAGTTGGAAAATTGAGAGTTCTCTCCACATTAAATCTAGAATGTTGGAGAATGTGAATGAACCTAAATTAATTGTGAGGGTAATGAAAATGTGTAATGGTGGAGATAGTGGAGCATTGATGAAGGCATGTGAAGGGATCCTTCTTAGGCATATATAAGGAGAGGTCATTTGCTAATTCCACAAGACATCTCATTCCATCCAAGTATCTTCTTCTTCAAGTTGAGTGAAAAGTGACCACTCCAAGTTGAGAGTATTGTAGTGTGTAGGTAGAAACAAGAGTAAGACAGTGGTTTCTTCAAGTGATGTTCTTGAAGTAGTGTGTCTCTCGTGTATCCATTATTAACGTTAGTGGAAGTTCTTGGTGTTGATGTCCCATGGATGTAGGCACATTGCCGAACCACGTTATATCCGATGTCATCCTTTTACCTTTTTATTCTTGCATTTCTAATTTGTTTGTGTTTGAGATATTGTTCTATTCCATTATTTTTCCTAACAGTGGTATCAGAGCGAAGAGAAAAAAATGGAGGGTTCAAAGAGTACCATTATTCGTCTCAACAACTCAAATTAGGTGAGTGGAAGTCGAGGATGTAGGACATCCTTTATTGCAAGGATTTGCATGAGCTGATCGAAGGAGATAAGGCGAAGCCGGAAGAAACATCGAATACAGATTGGAACAAGTTAAATCGCAAAGCTATTGGTTATATTCGCGAATGGGTGGATGATAGCATGTTTCACCATGTGTCCAACGAAGTTAACGCACATCAATTGTGGTTAAAGTTGGAGTCCTTGTTCGAAAAGAAGACCGCAGCGAAGAAAGCCTTTGTAATCAATGAGTTGGTGAATGTCAAGTTTAAAGGAGGTGCTAGAGTGACCGAGCATCTCAACAACTTTCAAAGCACGACCAATCAGTTGGCCACAACGGGTATGAAGATCGAAGACGAGTTGCAAGCATTGTTGCTTTTGGGGTCGTTACATGATAGTTGGGAGACCTTCGTCGTGACTGTAAGTAACACTGCCCCTGAAGGTGTATTGTCTATGAATAATGTTAAAGATAACATGTTCAATGAAGAGACGAGAAGGAAGTCTATAAGTTCAAGCTCGGATCATACTCAAGTGTTCCTTGCGGAGAATCGAGGAAGGAGCAAGAGTAGAGGACCCAAAGGCCATGGAAGGAGCGTAAGCAAATGAAAGACAAGATTCAATAGGGAGTGCCATCATTGCGGCCTTTTCAGACATATGAAAAGAAACTTCAACAAGTTGGCGAAAGGCTTGAATGAGAGTCGCGATGGCAACGCTAACAAATCAAAGGAGGACACAAGTAGCACTACCGCCGTGTCTCAAGATGACTTTGATTTTCTTTGCTTTGAAAGTGAATGCTTACATTTTGATGATTGTGATGGAACCGGATGTGTTGTTGACTAGGGAGCATCATTCCATGCAACGGCAAACACGGAGTTCTTCACTACGTACAAAGCCGGTGACTTTGGTAGAGTGAATCTAGGGAATGAGAGCTATTCCCACATTACCGGAATTGGATATATTTGTTTCGAGACCGATATGGGCTACAAGTTTATGTTGAAGGATGTGAGACATGTATCGAGCATGCGTCTCAATTTGTTGTCAACGGGTGTGCTTGACAAACAAGGTTTTCATCATCATAGAGGTGATGGAAAATTGAGGCTTACGAAGGGATCGCTTATGGTGGCTAGAGGGAACCTATATTGTACCCTTACCCTTTACAAGACATATGGCAAGATATGTAAAAGGGGGTTGAACATTGCGGATGGTTCATCTCTAAATCCATGGCACAAGCGGCTAGGTCATATGAGTGATAAGGGATATCAACTCTTGGCTAAGAAGTCGCTAATTCCCCTTGCGAAAGGTACCTCACTCGACTCTTGTGATTTTTTGTTTATTCGGTAAACAACATAAAGTGAGTTTCAAGAGTAAACTTTCTAAGAAAGAAAATGTGTTAGACCTAGTACACTCTGATGTATGTGGCCACATGGAAGTTGAATCACTAGATCGCAATAATTATTTTGTTACCTTTTTTTGATGATGCTTCACGAAAGGTGGTCGCGCCCGGATATACACCCGAAAAACGACTTGTAGTCTTACCGCAAGCGCACGGTGTAGTGACGAGCGGGTATCGAACACATGGAGGACAAATGACAGTATCTTACTTTGATTACCTAGATTTCAAGAGAACAAGAATAGTTTTGGTGTAATCATCGCAATCGTTCAAATAGCAAGAAATATCAATATAATAACGCATCTAGGGATAGGAAATCCCCACTACGGACCGTCTCTTATCCTTGTGAATCATAAATTTCATCGTTGTTAAGCTTGAATGTAGGTGAACTAGTCGCAACTTAATGTAGAACCATGCTCACGCTCTCGCGCTATTGCCGGTCTATAGCTAACCTAGAATAGAGCCCACTCTTGTGCAAACTCTACCCTAAGTCGTTAGCGTGAAGATCAACATCATCGTCCAATCTCATCTCGAGCCCACTCTCGTGCAAACTCGAGCTACGATCTAGGTTATGATAGTTCGTATTCGTCCAATATCTTGCAAACGAATGTTAGTATAGATTAATAAGAAAAATCCTAGCTTTGGTCCAATCTCTTGCAAACCAAATCTAGAGAATTTCAATTATCAATCTAAATCGAATATCTAGGCCTTCCTATCAATTGGGATCCAATCTCTTGCAAATCCCAATCAATATGAATTCCTAGCTACTCATAATAAATCGATCACAACCTAACCAATATCAATTCTAGCAACAATTCTACAAATTCATCACAATTCAAAGATCGTGTCCATAGGGTTCATCTCCATCCCCTAGAATGACGGAACTACTCACTAATCATCATGAAAATCTCAGAAATAATAGATGGAATCATAGCACAATTCATTGCAAGGAAGAAACAATTCATAAAAATGAGTTTTTTAACAAGAAAGAACAAACCAATAATGTCGTCAATGATCTCCAGCTGAGATTTTCCAAAAGAGTAGCCTTCAAAAACCTAATAGAAGTCTCTAAAAAATAATTCAAGTCTCTCCTAAAACTAGGGTAAAAACTAGGTTTAAATATAAGCCAAAATCGTCCAAAAAATGGTGACAAAACTGCCCCTGCGCAGCCCAGAATTCGCAGTCCTAGCAGCAGTCGGAGAGGGTCACTCGGCCTAGTGACCTTTGTCACTCGGCCGAGTAACAAACCCTGTAAAATAACAGTAACTTCGGGGTTCTCAGGGGGTCTGTCTATCTGACTGACTCGGCCGAGTAAACTTCTTTACTCGGCTGAGTAAGCAATCATGCTCGGCCGAGTGGGCTTCCTCAGAAATTCCAGTAACTTGGGCATTTATCTGGGCGAATTCTCTGTACTACTTGGGCGAGTAAGCTTTCTCACTCAGCCGAGTAGACTTCCTTGCTCAGCCGAGTAAACGCTGAAAATTTGTTGTGCGTATCCGTTTTACTCGGCCGAGTACAGCTTCTGACTCGGCTGAATGAGTAGTCTACTCGGCCGAGTGGGCTGTATTTTGGCTCCTTTCTTCTCCTTTTCGCCTCCTCGTCGCTCCTATGGAATTCCTTCTTTTTCCGCTCATCATCTATCGCTGATAAGTCCTCAAATAAGCCATGGGCGACACTCCGAAGTGCATGAAACTCCTTTGATCTCCTTTTCGCTCCAAATCGTTCCATATCTCCAGAAATACGACAAAACAAGAAATAGTGAAAAGCATCGCGATATCGTCGAATAATCGTGAAAAACGCGATATGGGCGATCAAAATGACATGAAAACATGCAGAAAAAAGGTGCAAAATTTGGAGTGATCAAAATTCCCCAAGCTTATCTCTTACTCATCCTCGAAGAAGATGAGTAAAAGGCGAACCCGATGGATAAAAATAAGGAAAAAGGAAAAAAGAGGATAGAAAACCAAAGAGGGAGGTGCTAGATCATTTCCTCAGGACGTGGGTTTTGCTTACTCATATAGCACACGGCGAATATAAAACACATGCCAAAGATTTTTATCTCGACATCATAATCATATAGGGATGCATTCAAAATAGAAACCCGAGAATAGCAAAACAATATGAAATATGGAATCATTCTAGAATTAACATCTTCTGAAGTATCTAAAGCAACATACATAATCATAGACCACACACTTTTCAATTGATCGCTTTCTACTTGGAGTATAAGAGATATCACACAATATGAAGCAAAAAAGAATAGAAAGGAGTGGCTTTCATGAAATGCATGCTAAGTTTCAATTCCTGGATTTCGTAAGACTTTTAGTAATCTCGCCGAATATAGAAAATTACCTAGCTTAGGTTGTCATGCACAATCAAGTAGGCACTCTCTCACACATCATTGGATCCTCTCTCCCAAGCTTATCTATAAGCGTGATGGCATCAAATTTAGCAATAAGACTTTTCCCCATTTTTTTGAAGCTCCAAGTAAATAGAAGAGGGAAGAAAGAGAGAAAGATAAAATGGGATCATATATATACTTCTTTTCGCTTTTCTTTTCTTTTTTGTCATATATACAACTGTGATCCCAAATCAAAAGATACAGAGATATACAAGAATTTGTTTTCTTTTTGATTTTGGGGTATATGAGCATGGATCCTTAGTGGGGGAATATGCCAATAAAAGAATCGCTAAAGGGAGATTCACCAATGATTCTAAGTATAGAAATAATGCTCAAGATATGTGAAGAAAGAAATATATGTAACACTCGGTTCACTCTAAAGAATGTGCACGACAACTTTCAGCAGAGTAATGTAATCTACTCAGTTTAATCACAGAAAGCGACTAACCCTGTTATATCAACATAGCATGCATTCAGTCAACCTGAAAGTGAAGTGTACAATTTTCATGCAATAAGAAGTGATATAAGACAAGAAAGCAGTACTCCAGATATAAGCAGTCAATGCGTGAAGCTTGGTGCGTTTTCTATGAAGAGTATATAGTAAAAATCATCAGACTCGGCTAATAAAAGATTTTCATCGACATTCATATAACAAAAGGCGGGTTACTATCTCGAATGCATAGCAAGACATAGCATATGATATCTGAAATAAAAACTATGTCATTACAAGATAATATGCATATAGAGATAAGCTAATACCACGTCATCATCATCACAGAAAATTCATCTCTAGCAAAAAGGATAAAAGAAATAAGGATAAAAGGAAAATAAAAAACTACCGTACATATGCAGCACACTCAAAGAAATAAGAAAAACGTGATGCATGAAAGAAAAATAAAAAGAATGAAAAAGTGGGTGAAAATATGTGTAGAAACAAAGAAAAGTGAGAAAATGGAAATAAAAGGCAGCAAAAATAAAAAGTACGTGAGAACTCACTCCCCCAAGCTAAAGTGCACATTGTCCTCAATGTGCAAAATGTGGCACACTGAGGGACAAAATATGGGTGGGGTGGGTGAGGATGCATGCATGATGAAAATAAAATTAAAATGAGATGGGTATGCAAATGATGCATGCAAAGATCAAAATAGTACCATGTAAGTGTCCCCAAAAGTACTCCCTCTCTCCCAAAATGATATAAACAGATATGAGCAAAAAGTGACCAAAACGTGTGTGGAGGAGGGGTGCCAAATTAGCAGGCAGAAAATATCCAGAATAACAGCAGCAAAAATATGAAAGGCATCCATAGTGTGCCTAAGTGGGTGGTGGGGCACCAGTACTGTCTTGTGGCGGAGGGGGTGGTCGCGGAGGCTCCTTGGTGGGGGTAGGTGGCTGAGGCAGTCGCACTAGAATCTGGTTCAGGCAAGCCTGAATACCAAGAAGTAGAGCGACGCGAGTCTGGACAGTGCTGACGGTAGCGGAGAGAGCCCGAAAATCTCCTCTAAGCCCACTCACCGCCCCCTCTAGAGCACGGAGGTGCTGAACTAGGGTGTCGGGGGGAGGTGGAGCAGAGGGTCGAACAGGTCAAACGGGTGAAGAACGGGGCTATCTCGCACGGCTACCGTAAAGGATAGGTGTGACAGTAGGGTGGTGCGGTGGTGATGTGCTCACTAAGTGACGCTCAGCCTCTGTGGACGGCTGAGACGTAGGTAAGGTCGAAGAGGATGGCGTAGCAGCAGAAGCAGAAGTGGTGACAAGCGACGAGGCGGGCAGAGAGGTCAGTGACACAGACGTGGGGGACAGACGTCATGATGCTCTCAGAGAAGACAGCAGCAGTGGAGACCGAAGGGTCGACGGCTGGAGAGACCGTGAAGTGTGCTGAAAATGACTCCCCAGAAGTCGAAAGAAATAAAGAGGAAAGGGTCTCCACTGCGGAGGCACAAGATGGCTCGCCGCTCTCAATAATGGTGGGGGGGATGCTCGGGGCTCACAACAGAAATAGGATCTATGGACATGGGCACAGTGGTGGTGGTGGTGGCGAACTCAGCTAAAGTGCTTTCGACACTAACAGACGTGTGGACAGAGGTGTCGGGAGGTGCAGACAGATCTGGAGCAGGCTGGGGTATCACGGGGTCAAGGAGTGGAAGGAGGGGCTCCTGCTGAACACCCTCAGGCTCAAGCACGTATGCGGTGGGGATGAGGAGATCCATCGCTGGAATCCACTCCCCGCCCGCGGGTCCAATATGAATCCGAGCAGGGCTCGGAAGAATCATATAATTGGCACCATGGGGACCGTGCAGCCAAACCCAGTGGTGCAGACCATGAGGACAAAGCATCCTCATCCGGGTCATAACATCTATGGAAAGAGAAGTGGGGCCCGGGGGTCTCGATAAACCAGCAGGGAGGTCAACTCCGCACAAAAGGGCCAAGAGGGTAATCAGACCGCCGCAACAGATAGGTGTCCGAGTGTCGACCGAAATAATGAAGCGGTCGATGTACTAACTGGCAATGTCAATCTCGACGGCGGGGACCAAAACGTCTCCTCCTCACTCGTAGGCTCGCGATCGTGTCATCGCGTAGAGCATATAGAGCTCTGGCGTCGACAACGTCCCCGGCTCGTACCTCGCAAGAAAAGTGGTCGCCATAAGGCGCTGCGCAATGTGGAGGCAAGGGTGGAGGATGGCGGAGGCCTTGGCCCGACTAGGGTCAAAGGCGAGGGGAGAACCTGAGATACGTGTCCAAAAAGCGTGCATGTCGAATGACGGGGGTGGGATGTGCGTGGGACTGTAGGCTCGGTTAGGGTCCGGGACAGGGGGCCACTGGAAGAATGCTCTGAGCATGTCGAGACTGACCTTGCACTCTCGATCCATCAGGTGAAATGAGCATCATCCAGGGATCCGAGGAATAGAACTGAGGACCTCTAGTGTCGGGCAGATATAAGTGTCTGCCAACACCGACAAGAAATCACGCCACCCCACGTTGTCATACAACTGGAGTAGCCCCTCTAGTACCCCTAGGTGCTCTTAATCGGTAAGGTGCGCAAACCTAGACGGTACGATCGAGCGATGGGAGATATGCTTAAATCTGGCGCGCTGGGCGTCATCTCTGAACGTGATCCCCATCGCATCGATAGCGGGGGCGGGCTGTGCCTATGGTGGAATGGGTGCGGTAGGAGGCGGCTGTGTGGGTAGAGGCGGGCTAGGTGGAGGGGAGTCTGCCCTAGCGGAAGAGGAGCCAGGATCGCCTGACCTCTTCGGCTTGGAAGCAGGCTCCCGAGTGCGTGGCCTAAGACGTGGGGGCATATGGCCCGTGAGTCGTGCCCACCCAAATGAAAATGCAAAGTGCTAAAGATAGGGAACGAGTGTACCCGAGCACGACGCGAGAGCAAATAGTGGAAGCGTGCGAAGAATCGCCTCCTCCGCGGAGCTCCAAGGCGTACTGAATCTCCCCCAAGCTCCCCTAAGCTAACCTGAACGCAAGAAGACAAATCAGCAATGAATAATCAATATACATGGGGAAGATTGGGGTTAATAGATATATATATGCGATTTAATTTCAATTTGGGGCTTAAGGGGCTACGGATCGGAGAAAAGGTGAGAAATAGGGATTTTGGGGCGCAACGGAGGCGAAACGACGAAGGGGCGGCGGCGCCGGCGGGTGCAGGAGACGGCGAGTCGGCGGCGGCCAGGGGCAGCAGTCGACGACAGCGATGGGGGGCGGCTTGGTCGAGGGAGAGGGGATTCAGGTGAAGGGGAGTCGAAATGGCTCGGGCGCAGCGGGAGGAATTTGGGAATTTTGGGCGTTTCGAAAATCGCACCACGCTCGCTGGGTTATATAGAGTTGGGCGACTCGGAGTTCACTCGGCCGAATGGCTTATCTCTTAAAAGATATTTTGAAATCTCCCTTCAGTTATGATTCAGCCAAGTAGCTATTCCTACTCGGCCGAATGGACAAGTTCCACTCGGTCGAGTGGAACGGCCACTCAGCGATTATGAAGCGTGGAGGGTATCAGATTCACTTGGTCGAGTAACATAGTCACTCGGCCGAGGGGCAAATAAATACTGTGAATTACAGAAAATAATAGAGAGTGGGTTTCTGGATCTTCCCTGATCATTACTCTACTCGGCCGAGTAGAGTCTTCCCTCGGCCTAGTGACATGTACACTCGGCCGAGTGGCTTGCTGTTTTCTGCCTCGGCTCTCTGTTTTCGCTCCACTCTCTGTTTTTCTTCTTTCCATCAGTCTCTTCCTTCTCCTGGGGCCTGAGCAAATTCCTGGAGCACTCTCCCTTGCCATGGTCATCCTCCATGTAAATTATTTCTCGTTCTCCATCTCTTGTCATGAAAAATAGAGCCCGTTGTCACGATTTTTATTGACTCTAGACTCTAAACACTAAGAAAGTTTTAAAACAAAAATAACATTCAACTAAAAATAATATAAAACCGTCGGGTTGCCTCCCGACAAGCGCTTGTTTAAGGTCTTGAGCTCGACCCCTTAAGATATTCATTTAGTGTGCAATGTTCGGTGCATGTGAGATGCGCGCATCAAACTTGCCGGGAAAGCCACTCGGATTTAATTGTTGTTGTTCGTTGGCGTTCCTCGGCTTCCCCTCATCATGGGTAGTGTCGGGGGATAAGTCCCCCAAGCTTGAGCTTGTACCATTCTTTTTCTTCACTGGTGATGCCGATCTCTTATCCGGCGGAGCTTTCTTCAAATTGTTGGCCGTGGAGAGCTTGCAGAGCTCCCTAATTCTTGCAACATCAGCTTCATCTTTGTCATCAACCATAGAGCTATCCGATGGGTCCCCCAAATTTTCTCCATTGCTTGAAAATTGGCCTTCTTCGAAGCCATCATCGTGTAGGGCGCCAATAGAATGTGGTATAGCTTCGTTAATCACCTCATCGAGGAGGTCCACGTAGTTGACATCCTCCATCCAAGGCATATGCTTCATTGCTTTAGAAATATGGAGCTCCACCTCTATGTTTCCAACATTGAAAGACAAGGTGCCCTCTCTCACGTCAACTATCACGCCGGCGGTGGCTAAGAAGGGGCGTCCAAGAATTAGCGATGTATCATCCTCCTCCTTGATGTCCATGATTACGAAGTCACACGGCAAGCAAATTCCTCCCGGTACTTGGAGCGGTATGTTCTCCGCAATTCCCATCGGCCTAGTAACCCGACCGTCCGCTAGTTGTATTCTCATATCCGTCGGCTTCAAGTTGGTCCACGTATTCAATTTCTTAAACATACTTAGGGGCATTAGGGTCACACTTGCTCCCAAATCTACCAAAGCATTTTGTAGCGGGACTCCTCCAAGTGTGCATGGAATGCGAAAGCTTCCAGGATCTTTGAATTTTGTGGGTTCCTTCTCCCTCCAGGTGAACCATGTACCTTGTTCGGCGAGCATTATCTTCTCCTTTCTCTTCTTTTTCGAAATTAAGTCTTTCAAGAACTTGGCATATGACGGGATCTCTACAATAGCGTCCAAGAAAGGTATATTGAGGCTTACTCCACGCAAGTACTTAAGGAATTTGGCGAGCCGCTTCTCAATCTTAGCTCTTGCCAACCGTTGTGGAAAGGGTACCGGTGGCATGTAGTTGCGCTCCTCGCGTGGCTTTATGATTTCAGAATTTTCGCCTTCTTGCGGCTCTTTTTGGCACTCCTCCTCAATAGCCGGCTCCTTGTCATCCAAAATTTTCTCCACGGGCTCCTTGGTTTGGACCATGGCGGGAGTAGTGTCCTTCCCGCCCCTAGTAGTTACCGCCACCACCGCATTGATGTGGCCGGTATTGCTTCGTGGGTTTGGCTCCGGTTGAGCCGGTAATTGTTGAGTATTTTTGTTAAGCAACGCAAGTTGCTCCGCTAGTTGTGCCACGACGGTATTGAGGGAGTCTTGTTGAGCCATCAATCTAGCATTTATCTTCTTTTGCTTCACCATGAATTCTTCCACCCTAGCTTCATGATCCGACCTCGGTGGCGCTTGTGGTGGGTTTGGAGCCCTCCACCCTTGATTGTAGCCTGGTGGCCTGTATGGTCCCGCTTGTTGCCTATGCAGGTAGCTTTGTTGTGGTGGCCCTCTTGGTTGATATTAAGGTTGTGGAAGTGGAGGCCGAGCTTGAGGTTGTTGCGGTGGTGGGTTTAAAGCTCCATCATTATTATCATATGAGAATCCCGGATGATTTCTCGTGGCCGGGTTGGCCCAATAACCGGTATTCCCCACAACATGTTGGACTTGCTCAATAGTACCCTCGCCTTGCTCTCCTACGACGAACATAACTTGAGCTTGGTCTTGCCAATCGCTCATATTGCCTCCCGGTGTAGATGTGGCGGGAGTTCCATGCGGCTCGGTGATCAACTTCTCCATTCTCTCAACAACCTTGTGGAGAGAGTCAAACTTCGTAGAAAGCTCTGCTACGGCCTGGCCTCATAAATGATTGTTGGCTTCAAAGAGGATGTAGAATTCCCTCTCACGTCGTCCCATTATTGGTTGTTAGAGGCCATCTCCTCTAGTATGGTCGTATCTTCATCCGGTGTCTTAGATAATATGGCTACATTAGCGGGTTGCATCGATGATTTGCTTGGTGCCCGGTTAGAGTCCATTACAAAAGCTATGTACTAGCTCCCATGCTTCAATGCTATAATGGGGGCATTGGTGTTGGAGATCTTTAAAGCGCTCTCATGCCTCAAATAGAGTCTCTTGAGGTCCTTTCTTGAAGGACATGAGCGAGCTCCTTATCTTGACGATCTTGGATGTTGGGTAGAATTTGTTCACAAAAGCACTCGTCAACTCATCCCACGTAGTAAAGATCCCCTCTGCTTGCGTCCTCAACCAATACAAAGCTTTGTCTCTGAGAGTGAATGGGAAGAGGCGCAGTCGGATAGCATCGACCGGTACACCGGGCATATAAAAGGTGGCACACTTGGACAAGAATAATTGAAGATGGTAGTGTGGATTCTCATGGGAGTTTCCATGGAATGGGTGTTGTTGCATTAAGACCACAAGTCCCGTTTTGAGCTCGAAATTCTTATCCGTCGCCAACTCCTGCATCGCAATGGATGAAGTAGTAGAAGTAGTCTTAGGCCGTAACCTATCTCTGATAGACATTAACCTAGCCATGCATGCCGCTAATTCCTTCGGTGTCTCCCGTCGGTTCATACAATCGTCCTCTATAGCAAGTCTTCTCTTGGCTCTAAGCCTCCTTTCGGTACGATCGATCTCCGGATCATATAATAGATCTTCTTGATGCTCTGTCGATCTTGTGTACATGCACAGGAAAATAGAGCTTCAATGGAATTGTTAGCACGATAGAGGAATAGAAAGATAAAAATAATAAATCAAAAAGAAATAACTAAGTAAGAAAATAAAATACCGTCGCCTCCCCGGCAACGGCGCCAAAAACTTGATCACGCACGGATATACACCCGAAAAACGACTTGTAGTCTTACCGCAAGCGCACGGTGTAGTGGCGAGCGGGTATCGAACACAGGGAGGACAAATGACAGTATCTTACTTTGATTACCTAGCTTTCAAGAGAACAAGAATAGTTTTGGTGTAATCGTCATAATCGTTCAAATAGCAAGAAATATCAAAATAATAAAGCGCCTAGGGATAGGAAATCCCCACTACGGACCGTCTCTTATCCTTGTGAATCATAAATTTTATTTTTGCTAAGCTTGAATGTAGGTGAACTAGTCGCAACTTAATGTAGAACCAAGCTCACGCTCTCGCGCTATTGCCGGTCTATAGCAAACCTAGAATAGAGCCCACTCTCGTGCAAACTCTACCCTAAGTCGCTATCGTGAAGATCAACATCATCGTTCAATCGCATCTCGAGCCCACTTTCGTGCAAACTCGAGCTACGATCTAGGTTATGATAGTTCGTATTCATCCAATCTCATGCAAACGAATATTAGTATAGATTAATAATAAAAATCCTAGCTTTGGTCCAATCTCTTGCAAACCAAATCTAGAGAATTTCAATTATCAATCTAAATCGAATATCTAGGCCTTCCTATCAATTGGAATCCAATCTCTTGCAAATCCCAATCGATATGAATTCCTAGCTACTCGTAATAAATCGATCACAACCTAACCAATATCAATTGTAGCAACAATTCTACAAATTCATCACAATTCAAAGATCGGGTCCATAGAGTTCATCCCCATGCCCTAGAACGACAGAACTACTCACTAATCATCATGAAAATCTTTGAAATAATAGATGGAATCATAGCACAATTCATTGCAATGAAGAAACAATTCATAAAAATGAGTTTTTAACAAGAAAGAACAAACCAATAATGTCACCAATGATCTCCAGCTGAGATTTCCCAAAATAATAGCCATCAAAAACCTAATAGAAGTCGCTAAAAAATAATTCAAGTCTCTCCTAAAACTAGGGTAAAAACTAGGTATAAATACACGCCAAAATCGTCCAAAAAAATCTGACAAAACTGCCCCTGCGCAGCCGAGAATTCGCAGTCCTAGCAGCAGTCGGAGAGGATCACTCGGCCGAGTTACCCTTGTCACTCGGCCGAGTGACGAACCCTGTAAAATAACAGTAACTTTGGGGTTATCAGGGGTCTGTTTCTTTGACTGGCTCGGCCGAGTAGACTTCTTTACTCGGTCGAGTAAGCAATCATGCTCGGCCGAGTGGGCTTCCTCAAAAATTCCAGTAACTTGGGCCTTTCTCTGGACGAATTCTCTGTACTACTCGGGCGAGTAAGCTTTCTCACTCGGCCGAGTAGACTTCCTTGCTCGGCCGAGTAAACGCTGAAAATTTGTTGTGCGTATCCATTTTACTCGGCCGAGTACAGCTTCTGACTCGGCCGAATGAGTAGTCTACTCGGACGAGTGGGCTGTATTTTGGCTCCTTTCTTCTCCTTTTCGCCTCCTCGTCGCTCATATGGACTTCCTTCTTCTTCTGCTCATCCTCTATCGCTGATAAGTCCTCAAATAAGCCATGGACGACACTCCGAAGTGTGTGAAACTTCTTTGATATCCTTTTCGCTCCAAATCGCTCCATATCTCCTGAGATACGACAAAAACAAGAAATAGTGAAAAGCATCGCGACATCGTCGAATAATCGTGAAAAACGCGATATGGGCGATTAAAACGACATGAAAACATGCAGAAATAAGGTGTAAAATTTGGAGTGATCAAAAGGTTTGGGTGTATTTGTTGAAAAAAAATACCATGTGTTCCAGACCTTTACGGAGTAACATGCCATAGTTGAGAGGGAAAATCGGAAGACTCTCAAGTGTCTCTGTAGTGACAATGGCAGATAGTACACTTCGAACGTGTTTAAAGAATATTGTTCGAAGCATGACATTAGGCATGTAAGGACCATACCTGGTACCCCATAGTATAATGGTGTAGCAGAGAGGATGAACCGCACCATTTTGGAGAAAGTCTGAAGTATGCTGAAGACCGCTAACCTGTCAAAACAGTTTTGGGGAGAAGCATTGATAGCGGCAAGCTACCTCATCAACCGATCGCCATGTATATCGTTGGACTTGAAGACACCAGAAAGCGTATGGACCGGTAAAGATGCTTCTTATTCTCACTTGAGGGTATTCGGGTGCAAAGCATTTGCATATGTTCCGAAGAAAGAAAGATCAAAACTTGACGACAAAGCCATCCCTGTAATATTTCTCGGATATGGAAATGAGGAGATGGGATACCGGTTATGGAATTTAATGTCCAACAAGTTGTTCAGAAGTCGATACATGGTGTTTCAAGAAGATCAAACGGTTGCGGATCTTGGCAAAGAAGTGCTAGATCAAGTTGAACACTTCACATATGATTCATCATCGCTCTTAAGAGAATTGCGAGACGAGGCTCAAGATGTTGCAAATGAGAATGTTTGCAACGAGGAAGCTGAACTTGAGGATAATAATCAGGAGAATCGTGATCAGGTGGAGCTAAATAAGGAGGATCTGATTCAAGTGAAACAAAACCAGGAGGGTCCAAATCAGGGGGAGCAAGCAGAAAATTCTCAAGAGCCGGTTCAAACATCCAGTAGGGTTCTCAAACCAAATTCCAAGTATCCTTCTTCACAGTACATTTTGGTTACCAGTGACGGAGAACCAGAATACTTTAAGGAAGCAATGACTCATGCAGACAACGACAAATGGAAGTTGGCGATGAAGTCTGAGATGGAGTCCTTGTTGAAAAATGGCACCTATGATTTGGTGGAGCTTCCTAAAGGGAGAAAATCACTCAAGAATAAGTGGGTGTTCAAGCTGAAGAGGGGTGAAAACGGGCAGCTAACAAAGTTCAAGGCTCGCTTGGTTTTGAAAGGTTTTGGACAAAAGGAAGGTATAGATTTTGATGAAATCTTCTCACCTGTTGTCAAGATGACATCTATTAGGGTTATTCTTGGCATGGCGGCTAGCATTGATATGGAGGTGGAGCAACTGGATGTGAAGACGACATTCCTTCATGGAGATTTGGAGGAAGAGATTTACATGGAGCAACCAGAAGGTTTTGAGGTAGAGGGAAAGGAGCATATGGTTTGCAAGTTAAAGAAAAGCCTATACGGGCTAAAGCAAGCGCCAAGGCAATGGTACAAGAAGTTTGACTTGTTCATGGTGATTCATGGGTACAAGCACACTGATGCAGATCCATGTGTGCGTATCCAACAGTTGCCTGGAGGTAAATTCATAATTTTACTACTCTATGTGATGATATACTAATTGTAGGGCAAGATGTTTGCATGGTTCGCAAATCTAAAGGTAGATTTGTCAAAAGCATTTCACATGAAAGACTTCGGACCAGTTAAGCAGATATTGGGCATGGAGATTAATCGCGAAAGAAAGAAGCACAAGCTGTGGCTTTCACAAGAGCGGTATATTGAACGAGTGCTTGAGAGGTTCAACATGAAAGGAGCCAAGGCAGTGAGCTCACCTCTGGGTAATCACTTTAAGTTAAGCAGATTGGCGTGCTCAACTACTCAAGAGGAGAAAGAGAAGATGGCAGGTATTCCCTATGCATCAGCTGTAAGTAGTCTTATGTTTGAGATGGTATGTACTCGTCCAGACATTGTGCATGCAGTTAGTATTGTCAGCAGATATCTCTCTAATCCTGGAAGAGAGCATTGGGAGGCAAACAAGTGGATACTCAGATATTTGAGGGGAACCTCAAAGTTTTGCTTGAGTTTTGGTGGATCAAAACCAACTTTGGAAGGTTTCACGGATGCAAATTTAGCAGGAGACTTTGATAATTGAAAGTCTACTTCTGATTACTTATTTACTTTTGTAGGGGGGGGCTGTTTCATGGCAGTCCAAGTTACAGAAGTGCGTAGCCTTATCCACCACAGAGTCTGAGTATATAGCAGCTAATGAAGCGGTTAAGGAGTTGATATGGCTATAGAGGTTTGTTCAAGAGCTGGGTATGAAACAAGAAAGTTATGTGCTACATTGCGACAGTCAAAGTGCAATTCAGTTGAGTAAGAACTCGGTTCATCATCCTCGCACTAAGCACATTAAGTTTTGGTATCATTGGACTCGAGATGTGATATCAAATAAGCTTTTCTAGTTGCGAAAAATTTATACCGACAAGAATATTACAGATATGCTGGCAAATTTTGTTCCGCAAGAGAAGCTCAGTATTGTTGCAAGGCAGCTGGGATGGACTTTAAGTAAGTCCAACTACAAAAGACAGTTTGGCTGGAGGGGAGAGATTGTTAATAATTCCAGCCAATTTATTCCCCTATTTGTGTCTTTTGGTTTTCCCATGAGTTGGAAAATTGAGAGGTCTCTCCACATTAAATCTAGAATGTTGGAGAATGTGAATGCACCTAAATTAATTGTGAGGGTAATGGAAATGTGTAATGGTGGAGATAGTGGAGCATTGATGAAGGCATGTGAAGGGTTCCTCCTTAGGCATAAATAAGGAGGGGTCGTTTGCTCATTCCACAAGGCATCTCATTCCATCCAAGTATCATCTTCTTCAAGTTGAGTGAAGAGTGACCACTCCAAGTTGAGAGTGTTGTAGTGTGTAGGTAGCATACAAGAGTGAGAGAGTGGCTTCTTCAAGTGGTGTTCTTGAAGTATGTGTCTCTCGTGTATCCATTATTGACTTTAGTGGAAGTTCTTGTTGTTGCTGCCCCGTGGATGTAGGCACATTGCCGAACCACATTATATCTGGTGTCATCCTTCTACCTTTTTATTCTTGCATTTCTAATTTTTTTTGTGTTTGAGATATTGTTCTATTCCGTTATTTTTCCTAACACATGCCACTACGCAAGTGCTGGGATAGTACACGTAATGACCCAAAAAACAACAACCCAAAAAGATGGCAGTGTACAAACCAACAAAGTCCAACATTTATATATTTAGCTCAAGAAACAATCATATACAAGGATACGACTCATATACACATATACATGTTGGAGCTGGATCTAAGCCTTGAGGGGGGTAAATAGGATAATAAAAATTCTCGTGCAACCCACGAGCAATCACAGGCAATTATAGCAGATGCAGATTAAATAATAAGCCATCACAGAGTGCACAGCAGATTTACCCTGGTTTGGTCGCCCCAACGACTTACTCCAGCCCCAAAGCAGATACTACTATTAATATGTTTCTTTGTACAACTACAATGAACTATGAGCCCCAACTCAACTCTCACATAGTTCGTACCACACTCCCCGAGTGCAAAACACTATCAACCTAGTAAATGCTTTCTATTGACAAGCCTCAACTCGTCAAGACCCTCTTGTCTTGTCCCGGTCTAAACAAGACCCCAAAACATCAAGTAGGTAAAGTTTTTCATACAAAAATCGCTACACTACTACACAAATATGATAATAAAGAGTTTAGGAAATCTCAATTTGTGTAGCGGTAGTCGTCTCTGTCAATCAGCTTAGGTCAGATCACGTCTGACAGGATGTAGTCGCCAATGTCACGTCCCTCCTTGGATGAAGCTTACGGCCTTAATGGTGTCTCCCTCCTTGAAACGTATGGCCTTGCTTCTTTGGTGATGTTGTGCAATATGGAAGCTCTTCTCATGGATACTTGCATAAGGGTGATAAGGCTTATTCCTTGTGTAGTTGTGTAATGGAGATGAGTTGCTTCCCTTGGCAAGTTGCGGCACTTGGACTCCCCTTTGGATGATGCTTGCGACAATGAGATGTTCTCTAGGGTGTTGCACAACTTGTTGAAGAAGATGATAGTTTGGAGTCCCTTGCTTTGTTGCGGCCTTGATGATAGGGATGTGTAAACTTGCGACAATCAGAGAGCTCCTTTCTTGAGCTTGATCTCAACCCTAATGGAAACTTCTCCTTCTCAATAGATTGAAGATGGTGATGTGGGCAATAGGATTTGGTCTTGTAAGGAAGGGGATGCATGCGGCCTATGGAGATTTTTGGCAATGGAGCTCTTGGAGATGACTTGTGCAATGAGCTATTGATGCAATGGATGTTCCTTTCAATGTTGCCCAAGAAGTAAGAGATGAACTCTTGGCTATGTGGATTTCGGCAAGGGGAGGAGAGTTTGGTGGCTTGTGCAATGGAGGATGGGCATTGAGTTTGATGTATTGCGCAATGAGAAAGAGATGAGGTCTCATATGAAAGTTGCGGCCTAGAGTTTTTGTTGCTATGGATTTCTCTTTGTTGTTGGCCGCACCAACCCCTTGAACATGTGTTTTTCCCCTCTCATTTTTCTCTCCTTTGAATATGGGTTTATATAGGAGAGGATGGGATCAAATAGAATCAAATAGAATCCCATAGGATATGGAGATTGGATGAAATCCTAACTTGACTAAGATTTGAATGAATCACAATGTAAGATCTCTTCTAGTCACATTAGGATATGGAGTTTGAATTTGTATGGAAATATGATTGGATCTCATTTAATCACAATTGATTTGAATGAGATTCTCCGTATCTCTCCATGTTTGACCAAGTCTTCAATTTGTATGGCTTTAGGATTTGATTCATGCACCAATTGATTTGAATTAATTCAAATATGGATTTGAATTGATTTCCTCCTTATCTACCCATCTTTGACTTAGTACAATATTTGTAGCCAGGCGGGTGGGTGTGGATGCAAACTAATATGATGCGAAATAAAGGAAAATAGGATAATAAAATATGATATGATGGTATATGCAAAGAATATATGCAAAGCAAGCATGCAAAATGATGCATGGATGGATGCAAGATGGTGGCCCAAAAATATATACTCTCCCCCAAGCTAAAATATACAGTGCCCTGCAAAAAGGTGAAGACAGATGGGCATACAAAATAGTTGGGTGAGATGTGAAGCAAAAAATATATGACAGGCATCAAGAGGTCATGCCTAGGCTGGTGCATTGCCATCACCTCCCTGTTGTGGGTGCGGTGGTGGGGAAGGTGCAGACTGATGAGGGGCTGGCTGCTGCTGCTACAGGCAGTGAAGAATCTGGTTTAGCGTGAGCTAAATACCAAGAATCACGGCAATACAGGCCTGCTGAGCAGTAACGGCCGTCGTGAGAGCCCTAAGGTCAACTCTAAAGTCCACTCACTGCCGACTTGACAACACAGAGGTGTTGCTCTCTGTCGTCAGGAGTGGAGGTAGAGGGACATGGAGGTGTACAAGCAAGGGGTCTCACACGGCCTCCAAAAATTAGTGGAGCCACTATTGGGTGTATGCGGGGATCGGAGCTCTCAACAAGATGCTCAACCTCCAGGAGAGGCTCAGACACAGGAATGCTCTCAGAAATATGTGCAATGAAGGATGAGGTAGGAATATCAACAGAGGATGAGGCAGGCAGCGGTATATACGGCGACGGTAGAGACTGAAGGGTCGACAGGTGGGGTGGACGTGAAATCAGGAGATAGTGACACCCTAGGAGTCGAAAAATTAGGTGTGTCGATGGTCTCTATAGTCACAGAGGAAGAAGGGTCGCCTCTCTCAAAAGTGGTGGGAACAGCACTCTCAAAACTCATATAAGAAATCAGATCAACTCCCAGCAGTGCGGTGGTGGTGGAGTCAGACACATTGACAGAAGTGGAGCTCTAGGCACGAGCAGAAGTGGAGACAGATGTGTCGGACTCAGTGATCGGATCAGATGCATCCTGGAAAATCAGGATCTCAGGGGCGAGGGGCTCGACATGGGGCTCATGCTGCTCGTCGTCGACTCTAGTACATATACAGGTGGGATCAAGAGGTCCACCGGGAACATCCACTCTGCACCTGCTAGTCCAATATGGATCCAAACGGGGTTTGAAAGCACTATATAATCAGCAAAGAAGGGACCATATAACCAGACTCAATGACACTGTCCGTGAGGACGGATCATGTGCATACGGGCCAAAACATCTAAAGATAATGAGGTAGGGCCCGTAGCATGGCACAGGCCAGTGGGAAGCTGGATGTCAAAAATAGGTGCTAGGAGGCTGATCAGACCGCCACAACATATCGTCTTGGTGGAGGCGATCGAAGAAAATATGCGGTCAAAATACCATCTAGCAATATCAATGGAAATAGCGAGGGCTAAGACACCCCTGGTGCTCTCTAAGGCTCTCTCCTTAGTCATCACATAGAGCATGAAAAGCTCTGGCGTGGACATGGTCCATACCTCTAGCATGGCTAGAATGGTGGTCGCCAAAAGGTGTCGTGCAAGTCGCAGGCAGGGGTGGACTATAGAAGTGGCCTTCGTCCTGCTAGGGTCAAAGTGGTCGTGCCAGTGATCGCATCCCAGAAAGCAGCAGCTGAAAAGACAGATGGGGTGTGGTGCATAGAACCATAAGCTTGATCTGGGTCGGGGACATGGGGCCAATGAAAGTATGCTCAGGCCATGCCATGCGAGATCTCACACTCCTGGTACATGAGCATGAAAGAGTAGCCCCTATGAGTCCTATGAATAGAACTCAAAATCTCTAGTGTCGGGTGGATGTAGGTGTCCGCTGACACTGACAAAAAGTCGCCCCACCCCACGTTGTTATACAACTGGTGCAGGCCCTGAAATACCCCAAGGCACTCAAGTGTATCAATATGCACAAACCTAGTGGGTATGATCTGATGCTGCGAGATCTTCTCAAACTTGACGCGGTGTGCGTCATCTCTAAAAGAGATCTCGTATGTCTCGATTGCAGGGACATGCTATACTGGTGGTGCTGAGGATGCTGGGAGTGTAGCTATGTGGTCCCTATGCAGCAGGGGCACCTTCCCAGAGGAAGAAGGACCGGGGTCACCAGTCTTCTTCTGCTTGGAAGCGAGCTGCCGAGCGCTAGATCTAGTGCATGGGGGCATTGGTGAATGTCGTGAGATGCACACCAATCAAGTGCTATCAAAATGCTCAAAATAAAATATGGAATGAGTGTACCGAGCACGATGCTACTCCAAGCAGGCAAATAAGTGTGAGAGAGCTCCCATAAGCTCCAAATTAGCGGTAGATCTCCCCCAAGCTTTCCTGTCGCACAAAAGCAATTAATTAGCATAAAGATTTCATAATATATGGGGTAGATCAAGAGAATTTGGCGAAAAATAGGGTTGAATAGGGTTGGGGGTTGGGTATGGGCTAACAAAATGGATAGGGGAAGATATAGGTAGAAATAGGGCTAGATGGGGGGTTGTCCGCTGGACTCGGCTGGAGGTGGGGTCTCTGGAGGTCGTACCGGAGGTGGCGCCATCGATCGGGGTCGGATGCACTCGGGCAAGTCGGCGTGGGAGTGGTGGTCGAGTCAGAGAAAAGGGAAGGGTTTTGTGATTTGGGGATTTAGGGCTATGGGCGAGTGGATTAGGGATTTATATAGGGGCGGCTCGACTTAAGTCACTCGACCGAGGGACAATCGTCACTCGATTGAGTGGCCATAATATTAAGATTTTGAAATTTTGGCTGAGTCGAGTGACTCGGCCGAGTGGTTCGAGTCACTCGGGCGAGTGACAAATTCCAGTCGGTCGAGTGAGAAATAAAGACAATCGGAATTTTTTGGTGACTCTGCTGCAGTCTCCTACTCGATCGAGTGAAATTAGTCACTCGGTCGAGTGAACTAATGACTCGACCGAGTAGATAGGCCTTACAGAGCATGATATAAGCGCTTTCTGCTACAGGGTGCACTCGGTCGAGTGACAAGTCACTCGGCCAAGTGGCATAAAATTTACAGAGTATGATTTTTGGGACTTTCCTATTCAGGACGTCACTCGGTCGAGTGACTTCTTCACTCGGCCGAGTGAGAATCTCACTCGCCTGAGTAGGCTGTCTGTTTCAGCTCTCTACTCTCTGTTTTTCTCCTACTTCTGTTTCTCCCTCTCCGGTCAGTTTCTTCCGGTCAGTTTCTTCCTTCCTTTATCTTTTAAGCATGTCCTCAGGGCTGCTCTCCATCGACATGGATACCCTCCATATATTCTTCCTGCGATAAAAACGTTGCCCATCATCAAATTTTTCTAAACTCTTGACTTACTAAAATAATAAAAATATAAAATGAATATAAAAACTAAAATTCAACTAAAAAGAACTAAGATAGGAACATCGGGTTGCCTCTCAACAAGCGCTCGTTTAAGGTCGTGAGCTCGACCCTCTTATGATTTTATGTTGAGCTCGTGATGTTCGGTGCATAGGAGATGCACGTGTCAAACTTCGTGAGGTGACCGGTAGGATTCAGATGTTGTGCTTCTTCTTGCTTGGCCTCCTTTAAGCATGCTTCCTCTCTAATGATGGTGAGGGATGACTCCCCTAAGCTTCGGTTCTTGGCTCCTTTGTTCTTTCCCGACGGTGGTGAAGTATTCGCCAGTGGCGCATTCTTTCCTTGCTTCACCGAAGAGAGCTTGCAGAGCTCTCTAATCCTAACGAAATCAGTATCATTCTCCTCTTCCTCAGTGAGAGGATCTGGGGTATCTCCATTTGGAGACCTGTTTTTCAGAAATTATCACTCCATCAAGACTATCCGCATGCAAAGCTCCGATGGCATATGGCATGGCTTCATCAATAACCTCATCAAGTAGGTCCACATAGTCGCTTTCCTCCAGCGAGGATCTATTCTTCATGGCACGCAGGAGATGGAACTCGACTTTGATATTTCCAACGTTGAGCGACAATGTTCCCTCTCTCACATCCACGGTGACTCCAGTGGTAGCTAAGAAGGGACGCCCAAGTATAAGGGATGTATCTCCCTCTTTCTTTACATCCATGATGACGAAGTCACATGGGACGCAAAGTCCTCACGGTATTTGAAGCG